>CALNXI010003719.1:17491-39036 GCA_942486025.1 Porites evermanni
TTTTGTTAAAAAGCTAAACCTTGTTTAAAACACCCTTCGCGACAGTCCTGTTGCTGAAATTTGGCGTCAAAACACTCTGGGCAGTTAACGTTTTGCTTGAAATTGGGCACTTTTGTTAAAAAGCTAAAGCTTGCCCAAAACATCGTGTGCAACTGTCCAGTTGATTGAAATTGGCGCCAAAACACTCTGCGCAACTTTCGTTTTGCTTGAAATTGGCGACGTTTGTTAAATACTTAAAACTTGTCCAAAACACCGTGGCGCAATTGTCCTGTTGCTTGAAATTGGCCGTTTGACCGAAGGCCTTTGGGAAAGAGGGCTCGCAACTTTTAATTTACCTAAATTGGTTTGTGTGGTCAATAATATCCAAGAAATTTTAAGTTTAAGCTTTTTAACAAAAGTCACCAATTTCAAGCACAACGACATTTGCGCAGTGTGTTTTGAGGCCAATTTCGAGGAAGAGAAGTGTTGCGCACGGTGTTTAGGACAAGTTGTAGCTTTCTAACAAAAGTGGCCAATTTCGAACAAAAAGACAGTTGTGCAGAGTGTTGTGACGGCAATTTCGAGCAACAGGACAAATGCGCAAGGGTGTTTTGGACAAGTTTAAGCTAGTGGCCTCAAAACACTCTGTGCAAATGTCGTTGTGCTTGAAATTGGTGACATTTGTTAAAAAAGCTTAAACTTGTCCAAAACCACTTGCGCAACTGTACTTTTGCTCGAAATCGGCGTCAAAACACTCTGCGCAACAGTCGTTTTGCTTGAAATTGGCGCGTTTTTTAAATAGCTAAAACTCTTTTAAAACACCGTGCGCAACACTCCTGTTGCTTGAAATTGGCGTCAAACCACTTTGTGCAACTGTAGTTTTTCTTAAAGTTTGTGACTATTGTTAACAATCTAAAACTTTTCCAGAACACCGTGTGCAAATGTCCTGTTGCTCGAAATTGGCGTCAAACACTCTGCGCAACTGTCGTTTTTCTAGAAGTTTGCGACTATTGTTAAAAAGCTAAAACCTGTGCAAAACACCGTGCGCAACTGTCGTGTTGCTTGAAATTGGGGCCTAAACACTCTGCGCAACTAACGTCTTGCTTGAAATTGGCGAGTTTTGTTAAAAAGCTAAAATTTGTCCAAAACACCGTGCGCAACAGTGCTGTTGCTTGAAATTGGCCGTTTGACATAAAGCCTGTGGGAAATTGGCATCAAGACGCTATGCGCAACTTTGGTTTTGCTTAAAATGTCCTCCTTTGGTTAACAACAAGAGATAAACATAAATCTTTAATAAAAAACGAGAAGAAAACAACAACCTAAAAAAAGATTCTCACCGTTTGACCTAAAACTTATGGGAAAGAGGGCTCGCAACTGTCAATTTACCTAAATTGGTGTGTGTGGTCAATGATATCCAAGAAATTCGATTTGCTGTTTCAGATAAAACTTGTAAAAAGCAGCGTGCGCAACCGTGCTGTTCCTCGAAATTGGCCTCAAATCACTCTGCGCAACTGTCGTGTTGCTTCAAATTGGACCGTATTGTTCGGAAGGTAAAGCTTGTGTGAAACACCGTGCGCAACTGTCCTGTTGCTCGAAATTGGCGTCAAAACACTCTGCGCAACTGTCTTTTTGTTCGAAATTGGCCAGTTTTGTTGAAAAGTCAAACGGCCAATTTCAAGCAACAGCACTGTTGCGCACGGTGTTTTGGACAAATTTTAGCTTTTTAACAAAAGTCGCCAATTTCAAGCGAACCGACAGTTGCGCAGAGTGTTTTGACGTCAATTTTAATAACCTGCACAGTCGCGCACAGTGTTTTAGACAAGCTTTAGCTTTTTAACAAAAGTCGCCAATTTCAAGCAAAACGAAAGTTTCCCAGAGTGTTTTGACGCCAATTTCTAGCAACAGGAGTGTTGCGCACGGTGTTTTGGACAAGTTTTAGCTTTTCAACAAAACTGGCCAATTTCAAACAAAAAGACAGTTGCGCAGAGTGTTTTGACGCCAATTTCGAGCAACAGGACAGTTGCGCACGGTGTTTCACACAAGCTTTACGTTCCGATCAATAAGGGCCGATTTGAAGCAAAACAACAGTTGCCCAGAGTGATTTGAGGCCAATTTCGAGCAACAGTACGGTTGCGAACGCTGCTTTTTACAAGTTTTATCTAAAAAAGCAAATCGAATTTCTTGGATATTATTGACCACACAAACCAATTTAGGTAAATTGAAAGTTGCGAGCCCTCTTTCCCACAGGCCTTCGGTCAAACGGCCAATTTCAAGCAAGATGACAGGTGCGCACGGTGTTTTGGACAGGTTTTAGCTTCTTAACAAAAGTCGCCAATCTAGAACAAAACGACAGTTGCGCAGAGTGTTTTGACGCCAATTTTGGAGCAACAGAACAGTTGCGCAAGAGGTTTTGGACAAGTTTTAGCTTTTTAACAAAAGTCGCCAATTTCAAGCACAACGACATTTGCGCAGAGTGTTTTGACGCCAATAGCTAAAACTTGTCAGAAACAGCCTTGCGCATTTGTCCTCTTTCTCGAAATTGGCGTCAAAACACTCTGCGCAACTGTCTTTTTGTTCGAAATTGTCCACTTTATTTAAAAAGCTACATCTTGTCCTAAACACCGTGCGTAACACTTCTGTTGCTCGAAATTGGCGTCAAAAGACTCTGCAATTTCAAGAAAAACGACAGTTGCGCAGACCTTTTTGACGCCAATATCGAGCAATAGGAAAGGGGAGCACTTTGTTTTGAACAAGGGTTAGCTTTTTAACAAAAGTGGCCAATTTCAAAGCAACAGGACAGTTGTGCACGTTGTTTGGGTCAAGTTTTTGCTTTTTAACAAAAGTCGCAAACTTCTGGAAAAACGACAGTTGCGCAAAGTGTTTAGACGCCAATTTTAATCAAGTGGACAGTTGCGCACGGTGTCTTGGACAAGTTTTAGCTTTCTAACAATAGTCGCAAACTTCTAGAAAAACGACAGTTGCGCAGAGTGTTTAAACGCCAATTTCGAGCAACAGGACAGTAGCGCACGGTGTTTTGGACAAATTTTAGCTTTTTAACAAAAGTCGCCAATTTCAAGCGAACCGTTAGTTGAGCAGAGTGTTTAGACCCCAATTTCAAGCAACACGACAGTTGCGCACGGTGTTTTGGACAAGTTTTCGCTTTTTAACAATAGTCGCAAACTTAAAGCAAAACGACAGTTGCGCAGAGTGTTTTGACGCCAATTTCAATAAACAGGACAGTTGCGCACGGTGTTTTAAACAAGTTTTATGTATTTAACACAGTCGCCAGTTTCAAGCAAAATGACAGTAGCGCAGAGTTTTTTGACGCCAATTTCAATAACCTGGACAGTTGCACACGATGTTTTGGTCAAGCTTTAGCTTTTTAACAAAAGTCCCCAATTTCAAGCAAAACGTTAACTGCCTAGAATCTTTTGACGCCAATTTTCAGCAATAGGACAGTTGCGCAGGGTGTTTTGAACAAGGTTTAGCTTTTTAATAAAACTCACAAATTTCAAGCACAACGACATTTGCGCAGAGTGTTTTGACGCCAATTTCGAGCAACAGAAGTGTTGCGCACGGTGTTTTGGGACAAGTTGTAGCTTTTTAACAAAAGTGGCCAATTTCGAACGAAAAGACAGTTGCGCAGAGTGTTATGACGCCAATTTCGAGCAACAGGACAAATGCGCAAGGCGTTTTGGAGACGTTTTAGCTATTGACGTCAAAACACTCTGCGCAAATGTCGTTGTCCTTGAAATTGGTGAGTTTCGTTAAAAAGCTAAAACTTGCCCAAACCCCCTTGCGCAACTGTCCTTTTGCTCGAAATTGGCGTCAAAACACTCTGCGCAATTCACGTTTTGCTTGAAATTGGGCACTTTTGTTAAAAAGCTAAAGCTTGTCTTAAACATCGTGTGCAACTGTCCAGTTGATTGAAATTGGCGTCAAAACACTCTGCGCAACTGTCGTTTGCTTGAAACTGGCGACTTTGTTTATTAGCTAAAACTTGTTTAAAACAAAGTGCGCAACTGTCCTGTTGCTTGAAATTGGCGTAAAAACACTTTGCGCAACTGTCGTTTTGCTGAAAGTTTGCGACTATTGTTAAAAAGCAAGAACTTGTCCAAAACACCGTGCGCAACTGTCGGGTTGCTTGAAATTTTGGTGTAAACACTCTGCGGAACTAACAGTTTGCTTAAACTTGGCGTCTTTTGTTAACAATCTAAAACCTCTCCAGAACACCGTGTGCAACTGTCCTATTGCTCGAAATTGGCGTCAAAACACTATGCGCAACTTTGGTTTTGCTTAAAAAGTGCTCCTTTGGTTAACAACAGGAGGAAAACACAAATCTTTCATAAAAAACGAGAAGAAAACGACAACCTAAAAAAATATTCTCACCGTTTGAACTAAAGCTTGTGAGAAAGAGGGCTCGCAACTGTCAATTTACCTAAATTGGTCTGTGTGGTCAATTATATCCAAGAAATTCGATTTGCTATTTCAGATAAAACTTGTAAAAAGCAGCGTGCGCAACCGTCCTGTTGCTCGAAATTGGCCTCAAATCACTCTGCACAACTGTTGTGTTGCTTCAAATTGGCCCGTATTGATCGGAAGGTAAAGCTTGTGTGAAACCTTTAATAAAAAACGAGAAGAAAACAACAACCTAAAAAAATATTCTCACCGTTCGACCTAAAGCTTGTGAGAAAGAGGGCTCGCAACTGTCAATTTACCTAAATTGGTGTGTGTGATCAATGCTATCCAAGAAATTCGATTTGCTGTTTCAGATAAAACTTGTAAAAAGCAGCGTGGGCAACCGTGCTGTTGCCCGAAATTGGCCTCAAATCACTCTGCGCAACTGTCGTGTTGCTTCAAATTGGCCCGTATTGTTCGGAAGGTAAAGCTTGTGAGAAACACCGTGCGCAACTGTCCTGTTGCTCGAAATTGGCATCAAAACACTCTCCGCAACTGTCTTTTTGTTCGAAATTGGCCAGTTTTGTTGAAAAGTCAAACGGCCAATTTCAAGCAACAGCACTGTTGCGCACGGTGTTTTGGACAAATTTTAGCTTTTTAACAAAAGTCGCCAATTTCAAGCGAACCGACAGTTGCGCAGAGTGTTTTGACGTCAATTTTAATAACCTGCACAGTCGCGCACAGTGTTTTAGACAAGCTTTAGCTTTTTAACAAAAGTCGCCAATTTCAAGCAAAACGAAAGTTTCCCAGAGTGTTTTGACGCCAATTTCTAGCAACAGGAGTGTTGCGCACGGTGTTTTGGACAAGTTTTAGCTTTTCAACAAAACTGGCCAATTTCAAACAAAAAGACAGTTGCGCAGAGTGTTTTGACGCCAATTTCGAGCAACAGGACAGTTGCGCACGGTGTTTCACACAAGCTTTACGTTCCGATCAATAAGGGCCGATTTGAAGCAAAACAACAGTTGCCCAGAGTGATTTGAGGCCAATTTCGAGCAACAGTACGGTTGCGAACGCTGCTTTTTACAAGTTTTATCTAAAAAAGCAAATCGAATTTCTTGGATATTATTGACCACACAAACCAATTTAGGTAAATTGAAAGTTGCGAGCCCTCTTTCCCACAGGCCTTCGGTCAAACGGCCAATTTCAAGCAAGATGACAGGTGCGCACGGTGTTTTGGACAGGTTTTAGCTTCTTAACAAAAGTCGCCAATCTAGAACAAAACGACAGTTGCGCAGAGTGTTTTGACGCCAATTTTGGAGCAACAGAACAGTTGCGCAAGAGGTTTTGGACAAGTTTTAGCTTTTTAACAAAAGTCGCCAATTTCAAGCACAACGACATTTGCGCAGAGTGTTTTGACGCCAATAGCTAAAACTTGTCAGAAACAGCCTTGCGCATTTGTCCTCTTTCTCGAAATTGGCGTCAAAACACTCTGCGCAACTGTCTTTTTGTTCGAAATTGTCCACTTTATTTAAAAAGCTACATCTTGTCCTAAACACCGTGCGTAACACTTCTGTTGCTCGAAATTGGCGTCAAAAGACTCTGCAATTTCAAGAAAAACGACAGTTGCGCAGACCTTTTTGACGCCAATATCGAGCAATAGGAAAGGGGAGCACTTTGTTTTGAACAAGGGTTAGCTTTTTAACAAAAGTGGCCAATTTCAAAGCAACAGGACAGTTGTGCACGTTGTTTGGGTCAAGTTTTTGCTTTTTAACAAAAGTCGCAAACTTCTGGAAAAACGACAGTTGCGCAAAGTGTTTAGACGCCAATTTTAATCAAGTGGACAGTTGCGCACGGTGTCTTGGACAAGTTTTAGCTTTCTAACAATAGTCGCAAACTTCTAGAAAAACGACAGTTGCGCAGAGTGTTTAAACGCCAATTTCGAGCAACAGGACAGTAGCGCACGGTGTTTTGGACAAATTTTAGCTTTTTAACAAAAGTCGCCAATTTCAAGCGAACCGTTAGTTGAGCAGAGTGTTTAGACCCCAATTTCAAGCAACACGACAGTTGCGCACGGTGTTTTGGACAAGTTTTCGCTTTTTAACAATAGTCGCAAACTTAAAGCAAAACGACAGTTGCGCAGAGTGTTTTGACGCCAATTTCAATAAACAGGACAGTTGCGCACGGTGTTTTAAACAAGTTTTATGTATTTAACACAGTCGCCAGTTTCAAGCAAAATGACAGTAGCGCAGAGTTTTTTGACGCCAATTTCAATAACCTGGACAGTTGCACACGATGTTTTGGTCAAGCTTTAGCTTTTTAACAAAAGTCCCCAATTTCAAGCAAAACGTTAACTGCCTAGAATCTTTTGACGCCAATTTTCAGCAATAGGACAGTTGCGCAGGGTGTTTTGAACAAGGTTTAGCTTTTTAATAAAACTCACAAATTTCAAGCACAACGACATTTGCGCAGAGTGTTTTGACGCCAATTTCGAGCAACAGAAGTGTTGCGCACGGTGTTTTGGGACAAGTTGTAGCTTTTTAACAAAAGTGGCCAATTTCGAACGAAAAGACAGTTGCGCAGAGTGTTATGACGCCAATTTCGAGCAACAGGACAAATGCGCAAGGCGTTTTGGAGACGTTTTAGCTATTGACGTCAAAACACTCTGCGCAAATGTCGTTGTCCTTGAAATTGGTGAGTTTCGTTAAAAAGCTAAAACTTGCCCAAACCCCCTTGCGCAACTGTCCTTTTGCTCGAAATTGGCGTCAAAACACTCTGCGCAATTCACGTTTTGCTTGAAATTGGGCACTTTTGTTAAAAAGCTAAAGCTTGTCTTAAACATCGTGTGCAACTGTCCAGTTGATTGAAATTGGCGTCAAAACACTCTGCGCAACTGTCGTTTGCTTGAAACTGGCGACTTTGTTTATTAGCTAAAACTTGTTTAAAACAAAGTGCGCAACTGTCCTGTTGCTTGAAATTGGCGTAAAAACACTTTGCGCAACTGTCGTTTTGCTGAAAGTTTGCGACTATTGTTAAAAAGCAAGAACTTGTCCAAAACACCGTGCGCAACTGTCGGGTTGCTTGAAATTTTGGTGTAAACACTCTGCGGAACTAACAGTTTGCTTAAACTTGGCGTCTTTTGTTAACAATCTAAAACCTCTCCAGAACACCGTGTGCAACTGTCCTATTGCTCGAAATTGGCGTCAAAACACTATGCGCAACTTTGGTTTTGCTTAAAAAGTGCTCCTTTGGTTAACAACAGGAGGAAAACACAAATCTTTCATAAAAAACGAGAAGAAAACGACAACCTAAAAAAATATTCTCACCGTTTGAACTAAAGCTTGTGAGAAAGAGGGCTCGCAACTGTCAATTTACCTAAATTGGTCTGTGTGGTCAATTATATCCAAGAAATTCGATTTGCTATTTCAGATAAAACTTGTAAAAAGCAGCGTGCGCAACCGTCCTGTTGCTCGAAATTGGCCTCAAATCACTCTGCACAACTGTTGTGTTGCTTCAAATTGGCCCGTATTGATCGGAAGGTAAAGCTTGTGTGAAACCTTTAATAAAAAACGAGAAGAAAACAACAACCTAAAAAAATATTCTCACCGTTCGACCTAAAGCTTGTGAGAAAGAGGGCTCGCAACTGTCAATTTACCTAAATTGGTGTGTGTGATCAATGCTATCCAAGAAATTCGATTTGCTGTTTCAGATAAAACTTGTAAAAAGCAGCGTGGGCAACCGTGCTGTTGCCCGAAATTGGCCTCAAATCACTCTGCGCAACTGTCGTGTTGCTTCAAATTGGCCCGTATTGTTCGGAAGGTAAAGCTTGTGAGAAACACCGTGCGCAACTGTCCTGTTGCTCGAAATTGGCATCAAAACACTCTCCGCAACTGTCTTTTTGTTCGAAATTGGCCAGTTTTGTTGAAAAGTCAAACGGCCAATTTCAAGCAACAGCACTGTTGCGCACGGTGTTTTGGACAAATTTTAGCTTTTTAACAAAAGTCGCCAATTTCAAGCAAAACGTTAGTTGCGCAGAGTGTTTAGAGCCCAATTTCAAGCAACACGACAGTTGCGCACAGTGTTTTGGACAAGTTTTAGCTTGGTAAAAAAAGACGCCAAGTTCAAGCAAATCGACAGTTGCCCAGAGTGTTTTGACGCTAATTTCAATCAACTGGACAGTTGCACACGATGTTTTGCACGACCAGTGTGCGTCGGCCTCTAAATCTTTAAATCTGTTGCCATGAGTCTCGTCCTGCACCTCTGCTAGTGTGTCAGCATACGTGTCGATCTGTTTCTTGGCCCTATACATTATCCAGTTTTTCCAAAGACTCATAGTCTTTGCTTCTATAAGCGGGTCGGCAAGCGTCTTAATCAGTGCTTTTCCCTCCACGTCGCCTAGTGTTTCGTTAATTGTCTTGGTCTGCAGCTTTGCTAGTAGGTCAGGCAGCGTATGCCGCAGTGTCTTGGCCATCATGCCATCTAGTGTTTCCGGGCAGCCTCGTTAAACGTGTCAGCCAGAACGAAGACCTGTGCCTTGCTCTCTTCTTTTTCCAGTGTGTCTCAAAATGTCTTACCCTCCACTTTTACTATCATGTGAGGAAGCGTCTTTACCAGTGCCTCGGTTTTCACATTGACCAAACCTCCACGTTTCTTAGCCTCCACCTCCGCTACCATGTAAGCCAGCGTATCGACCAGTGCCTCAGCCTCCACTTTGTTAAGTGCGATAAATATTTTGACTTCAACTTCTTCTAGGCTGTTAACCAGCGTGTGAACGAGTGCCTGTGAATTAACATCGCCCAGAGTGTCGCCAAAAGTCTCGACCTCTAACGCCACTTCACTTAGAGTACTAAAGTTTAAAATCACGGGATTTGTGAGGATATTGTGAAAAAACAATGTCCAAAAGGCATACTTGCCAAAAATGAGCATTTCGGGGCATATTATTTATAATATCTTAGCCCAGAAATGTTTAGAAAACTCCATACGAAACCCTTCTAAACTTTTTTTGCGCCGACCCAAAAAAACTTAAAAAAGTCTGTGTGGAGTTTTCTGAGCATAACCAGCTAACGTCTTAAAGGCAATTTCACCGGAAATGCTTATATTTGGTAAATACGCCTCTTGAACATTGTCTTTTCAGAATATTCTGAAAAATTCCATAATTTAAGAAACTTCACTCTTATGACCACATTACTTTAGTACTCTAATGTGTTTCGCCAATTGTCTTAGCTTGACGCTGCGCTCGAGTGTCAACCAGCGTGTCAACCAGTGCCTTGGCCTTTACATTACTTAGTGTTTTTCAATATTTTTCTGTTCTGCACCACTGCTACCGTCTCAACCACCAAGTCAAGCCGTGCCTCAACCTCCACATTGTTTAGTGTGTTGCGAAGTGTCTCGCTCTCCACTACTACAAGCATGTCAGCCCGTTTCTCGAGCAATGCCTTGTTCCCTCAGCGCCAAGTGCGTCTGCAAATGTTTCGGTTTCCCCTCCTACTTGCTCAGTGTGTCGCTCTTTCCATCCGCCACCACATCGCCGAGCGTTTTGAAAGTGTCTTTGCTGTTACCTTTGATATTGTGGCAGCCGGTGTGTGAACTGGTACCCTGCCCTGCCCATCCACAAGTGTTTAGCTAACTTCTGCGGCCTCCATTTTTGCTAGTGTGTCAGCAGGGGTTTCGACTACTGCTTTGGCCTGCATATTGCCCGATAGTTTACTAAGTGTGTCTCCTGAACCTCTGCTACGCAAAGTGCCGATCAGCATTTTGACCTCTTTTTTACTTCGTTTGTAACCAAGTGTCGCGGCATCTACCTCTGCTGCTTTGTATCGGAACTGTATAAGCTTTCAAAATATTCTCACCGTTTGACCTAAAGCTTGTGGGATAGAGGGCTTGCAACTGTCAATTTACCAAAATTGGTTTGTGTGGTCAATAATATCCAAGAAATTCGATTTGCTGTTTTAGGTAAAACTTGCAAAAAGCAGCGTGCGCAACCGTACTGTTGCTCGAAATCACTCTGGGCAACTGTTGTTTTGCTTCAAATTGGCCCGTATTGTTCGGAAGGTAAAGCTTCTGTGAAACACCGTGCGCAACTGTCCTGTTGCTCCAAATTGGCGTCTAAACACTCTGCGCAACTGTCTTTTTCTTCGAAATTGGCCACTTTTGTTGAAAAGCTAAAGCTTGTCCAAAACGCCGTGCGCAACTGTCCAGGTTATTGAAATTGGCGTCAAAACACTCTGCGCAACTGTCGTTTTGCTTGAAGTTTGCGACTATTGTTAAAAAGCGAAAACTTGTCCAAAACACCGTGCGCAACTATGTCGTGTTGCTTGAAATTGGGGTCTAAACACTCTGCGCAACTAACGGTTTGCTTGTACTTGGCTTTTTTTTGTTAACAATCTAAAACTTGTCCAGAACACCGTGCGCCACTGTCCTGTTGCTTGAAATTGTTGTCTAAACACTCTGCGCAACTAACGTTTTGCTTGAAGTTGGCGACTTTTGTTAAAAAGCTAAAATTTGTCCAAAAAACCCTGGGCACAGTGCTGTTGCTTCAAATTGGCCGTTTGACTTTTCAACAGAAGTGGCCAATTTCGAACAAAAAGACAGTTGCGCAGACTGTTTTGACGCCAATTTCGAGCAACAGGACAGTTGCGCACGGTGTTTCACACAAGCTTTATCTTCCGAACAATACGGGCCAATTTGAAGCAAAACGACGGTTGCGCAGAGTGATTTAAGGCCAATTGCGAGCAACAGGACAGTTGCACAAGGTGTTCTGGACAAGTCTTAGATTGCTAACAAAAGACGCCAAGTTGAAGCAAACCGTCAGTTGCGCAGGGTGTTTACCCCAAAATCTCAAGCAACACCACAGTTGCGCACGGTGTTTTGGACAAGTTTTTGCTTTTTAACAATAGTCGCAAACTTTCAGCAAAACGACAGCTGCGCAGAGTGTTTTGACGCCAATTTCAAGCAACAGGACAGTTGCGCACGGTGTTTTAAACAAGTTTTAGCTATTTAACAAAGTCGCCAGAATCAAGCAAAACGACAGTTCCGCAGAGTGTTTTGACGCCAATTTCAATCAACTGGACAGTTGCGCACGGTGTTTTGGACAAGCTTTAGCTTTTTAACAAAAGTCGCCAATTTAAAGCGAAACGAAAGTTGCGCAGAGTGTTTTGACGCCAATTTCAATCAACAGGACAGTTGCGCAGGGTGTTTTAAACAAGGTTTAGCTATTTAACAAAGTCGCCAGTTTCAAGGAAAAGTCGCAAAGTTCTAGAAAAACGACAGTTGCGCAGAGTGTTTTGACGCCAATTTCGAGCAACAGGACAGTTGCGTACCGTGTTCTTGGCAAGTTTTAGATTGTTAACAAAAGATGCCAAGTTCAAGCAAACCGTTAGTTGCGCAGAGTGTTTACACCCAAATTTCAAGCAACAGGACAGTTGCGCACGGTGTTTTGGACAAGTTTTAGCTATTTAACAAAGTCGCCAGTTTCAAGCAAAACGACAATTGCGCAGAGTGTTTTGACGCCAATTTCAATCAGCTGGACAGTTGCGCACGGTGTTTTGAACAAGCTTTAGCTTTTTAACACAAGTCGCCAATTTCAAGCAAAACGAAAGTTGCGCAGAGTGTTTTGACGCCAATTTCAATCAACTGGACAGTTGCACACGATGTTTTGGACATTCTTTAGCTTTCTAACTAAAGTGGCCAATTTCAAGCAAAACGTTAATTGCGCAGAGTGTTTTGACGGCAATTTTCAGCAACATGACATTTGCGCAGGGTGTTTTGAACGAGGTTTAGCTTTTTAACAAAAGTCACCAATTTCAAGAAAAACGACAGTTGCGCAGAGTGATTTGAGACCAATTTCGAGCAACAACACGGTTGCGCACGCTGCATTTTACAACTTTTATCTCAAGCAGAAAATCGATTTTCTTGGATATTATTGACCACACAAACCAATTTAGGTAAATTGAAAGTTGCGAGCCCTCTTTCCCACAGGCCTTCGGTCAAACGGCCAATTGCAAGCAACACGACAGTTGCGCAGCGGTGTTTTGGACAAGTTTAAGCTATTTAACCAAAGGCGTCAATTTCAAGCAAAACGACAGTTGCGCAGAGTGTTTTGACGCCAATTTCAATCAACTGGACAGTTGCAAACGATGTTTTGGACAAGCTTTAGCTTTTTAACAAAAGTCGTTAATTTCAAGCAAAACGTTAATTGCGCAGAGTGTTTTGACGCCAATTTTCAGCAACAGGAAAGTTGCGCAGGGTGTTTTGAACAATGTTTTTAACAAAAGTCACCAACTGTCCTGTTGCTTGCAATTGGCCGTTTGACCGAAGGCCTGTGGGAAAGAGGGCTCGCAACTATCAATTTACCTAAATTGGTTTGTGTGGTCAATAATATGGCCTCAAATCACTCTGCGCAACTGTCGTTTTGCTTGAAATTGGTGACTTTTGTTAAAAAGCTAAACCTTGTTCAAAACACCCTACACAACTGTCCTGTTGCTCAAAATTGGCGTCAAAACACTTTCCGCAATTAACGTTTTGCTTGAAATTGGCCACTTTTGTTAAAAAGCTAAAGCTTGTCCAAAACATCGTGTGCAACTGTCCAGTTGATTGAAATTGGCGTCAAAACACTCTGCGCAATTTTCGTTTTGCTTGAAATTGGCGACTTTGTTAAATAGCTAAAACTTGTTTAAAACACCCTGCGCAACTGTCCTTTTGCTTAAAATTGGCGTCAAAACACTTGGCGCAACTGTCGTTTTGCTTGAAGTTTGCGACTATTGTTAACAATCTAAAACTTGTCCAGAACATCGTGCGCAACTGTCCTATTGCTCGAAATTGGTGTCAAAACACTCTGCGCAACTGTCGTTTTTCTAGAAGTTTGGGACTATTGTTAAAAAGCTAAAACTTCTCCAAAACACCGTGCGCAACTGTCATGTTGCTTGAAAAGGGGGTCTAAACATTCTGCGCAACTAACGTTTTGCTTGAAATTGGCGACTTTTGTTAAAACGCTAAAATTTGTCCAAAACATCCTGCGCAACAGTGCTGTTGCTTGAAATTGGCCGTTTGGCTTTTCAACAAAAAAGGCCAATTTCAAACAAAAAAGACAGTTGCGCAGAGTGTTTTGACGCCAATTTCGAGCAACAGGACAGTTGCGCACGGTGTTTCACACAAGCTTTACCTTCCGAGCAATACAGGCCAATTTGAAGCAAAACGACGGTTGCGCAGAGTGATTTGAGGCCAATTTCGAGCAACAGCACGGTTGCGCACGCTGCTTTTTACAAGTTTTATCTAAAACAGCAAATCGAATTTCTTGGATATTATTGACCACACAAACCAATTTAGGTAAATTGAAAGTTGCGAGCCCTCTTTCCCACAGGCCTTCGGTCAAACGGCCAATTGCAAGCAACACGACAGTTGCGCAGCGGTGTTTTGGACAAGTTTAAGCTATTTAACCAAAGGCGTCAATTTCAAGCAAAACGACAGTTGCGCAGAGTGTTTTGACGCCAATTTCAATCAACTGGACAGTTGCAAACGATGTTTTGGACAAGCTTTAGCTTTTTAACAAAAGTCGTTAATTTCAAGCAAAACGTTAATTGCGCAGAGTGTTTTGACGCCAATTTTCAGCAACAGGAAAGTTGCGCAGGGTGTTTTGAACAATGTTTTTAACAAAAGTCACCAACTGTCCTGTTGCTTGCAATTGGCCGTTTGACCGAAGGCCTGTGGGAAAGAGGGCTCGCAACTATCAATTTACCTAAATTGGTTTGTGTGGTCAATAATATGGCCTCAAATCACTCTGCGCAACTGTCGTTTTGCTTGAAATTGGTGACTTTTGTTAAAAAGCTAAACCTTGTTCAAAACACCCTACACAACTGTCCTGTTGCTCAAAATTGGCGTCAAAACACTTTCCGCAATTAACGTTTTGCTTGAAATTGGCCACTTTTGTTAAAAAGCTAAAGCTTGTCCAAAACATCGTGTGCAACTGTCCAGTTGATTGAAATTGGCGTCAAAACACTCTGCGCAATTTTCGTTTTGCTTGAAATTGGCGACTTTGTTAAATAGCTAAAACTTGTTTAAAACACCCTGCGCAACTGTCCTTTTGCTTAAAATTGGCGTCAAAACACTTGGCGCAACTGTCGTTTTGCTTGAAGTTTGCGACTATTGTTAACAATCTAAAACTTGTCCAGAACATCGTGCGCAACTGTCCTATTGCTCGAAATTGGTGTCAAAACACTCTGCGCAACTGTCGTTTTTCTAGAAGTTTGGGACTATTGTTAAAAAGCTAAAACTTCTCCAAAACACCGTGCGCAACTGTCATGTTGCTTGAAAAGGGGGTCTAAACATTCTGCGCAACTAACGTTTTGCTTGAAATTGGCGACTTTTGTTAAAACGCTAAAATTTGTCCAAAACATCCTGCGCAACAGTGCTGTTGCTTGAAATTGGCCGTTTGGCTTTTCAACAAAAAAGGCCAATTTCAAACAAAAAAGACAGTTGCGCAGAGTGTTTTGACGCCAATTTCGAGCAACAGGACAGTTGCGCACGGTGTTTCACACAAGCTTTACCTTCCGAGCAATACAGGCCAATTTGAAGCAAAACGACGGTTGCGCAGAGTGATTTGAGGCCAATTTCGAGCAACAGCACGGTTGCGCACGCTGCTTTTTACAAGTTTTATCTAAAACAGCAAATCGAATTTCTTGGATATTATTGACCACACACACCAATTTAGGGAAATTGACAGTTGCGAGCCCTCTTTCCCACAAGCTTTAGGTCAAACGGTGAGAATATTTTTTCAGGTTTTTGTTTTCTCGTTTTTTATTAAAGATTTATGTTTTCCTCCTGTTTTTAACCAAAGGAGCACATTTTAAGCAAAACCAAAGTTGCGCATAGCGTTTTGATGCCAATTTAGCACAGGCTTTATGTCAAACGGCCAATTTCAAGCAACAGCACTGTTGCGCACGGTGTTTTGGACAAATTTTAGCTTTTTAACAAAAGTTGCCAATTTCAAGCAAAACGTTAGTTGCGCAGAGTGTTTAGACCCAAATTTCAAGCAACACGACAGATGCGCACGGTGTTTTGGACAAGTTTTAGCTTTTTAACAATAGTCGCAAACTTCTAGAAAAACTACAGTTGCGCCGAGTGTTTTGACGCCTATTTCGAGCAACAGGAAAGTTGCGCACGGTGTTCTGGACAAGTTTTAGATTGTTAACAAAGTGCGCAACAGTCCTATTGCTCGAAGTTGGCGTCAAAAAAGTCTGCGCAACTGTCGTTTTTCTTGAAATTGGTGACTTTTGTTAAAAAGCTAAACCTTGTTCAAAACACCCTGCGCAACTGTCCTGTTGCTGAAAATTGGCGTCAAAACACTCTGGGCAGTTAACGTTTTGCTTGAAATTGGGCACTTTTGTTAAAAAGCTAAAGCTTGTCCAAAACATCGTGTGCAACTGTTTAGTTGATTGAAATCGGCGTCAAAACACTCTGCGCAACTTTCGTTTTGCTTGAAACTGGCGATTTCAAGATTTTACCTTTCCAAAATCCTTAATTCAAGGTTTTCCTTGCTTTTAAGGCTTTTAGCTTTCCTAAATCCTGATTTCGGCAGAATTTAAGGATTTTAGCTTTGCAAAATCCTGAATTCAACATTTTTGCCGATTTCAAGATTATAGCTTTTCAAAATCCTCAATTCAAGATTTTGGCTGATTTCAAGATTTTAGCTTTCAAAAATTGACAATTCCAGATTTTGACCGATTTCAAAATTTTAGCTTTCCAAAATCCTGAACTTAAGATTTTTTCGATTTTGCGATTTTTGCTTTCGAAAATCCTGATTTCAAGATTTTAGCTTTCCAAAATCCTGAATTGAAGATCTTTACCGATTTCAAGATTTTACCTTTCTAAAATCCTAAATTGAAGATTTAGGCCGATTTCAAGAATTAACTTTCCAAAATCCTGAATTCCAGATTTTGGCCGATTTCAACATTTTAGTTTTGCAACATCCTGAATTCAAGATTTTTCCCGATTTCAAGATTTTAGTTTTCCAAAATTCTGAATTTAAGATTTTCGCTCATTTCAAGATTTTAGCTTCCAAAATACTAAATTCAAGATTTTGGCCGATTTCAAGATTTTAACTTTTCAAAATCCTTAATGTAACATTTTGGCCGATTTCAAGATTTAAGCTTTCCAAAATCCTGAATTCAAGATTTTCCCCGATTTCAAGATTTTAGCTTTGCAAAATCTTGAATTGAAGATTTTGGCCCATTTCAAGATTTCGACCGATATCAAGATTTAAGCTTTCCAAAATCCTGAATTCAAGATTTTGGCCCATTTCAACCTTTTAGTTTTGGAACATCCTGAATTCAAGGTTTTGGTCAATTTGTAGATTATGGCTTTCCAAAATCCTGAATTCAAGATTTTGCTCGATTACAAGATTGTAGCTTTGCAGAATCCTGAATTCAAGATTTTGGCCGATTTCAAGATTTTAGCTTTCTAAAATCCTGAATTCCAGATTTTGGCCGATTTCAAGATTTTACCATTCCAAAATCCTGAATTCAAGATTTTGGCCGATTTCAAGATTTTTGCTTTCCAAAATCCTGAATTCAAGATTTTTGTCCACTTCAAGATTTTAGCTTTCTAAAATGCTGAATTCAAGATTTTGGCCGATTTCGAGATTTTAGCTTTCAAAAATCCTGAATTTAAGATTTTGACCGATTTAAAGATTTTAGCTTTCCAAAATCCTGAATTTAAGATTTTGACCGATTTAAAGATTTTTGCTTTCCAAAATCCTGAATTCAAGATTTTGGCCGATTTCAAGATCTTAGCTTTCGAGAATCCTGAATTCAAGATTTTTTCCGATTTTAAGATTTCAGCTTTCCAAATCCTGAATTCAAGATTTTGGCCGATTTCAAGATTTTAGCTTTCAAATACTGAATTCAAGGTTTTGGTCGTTTTAAGATTTTAGCTCTCGAAAATACTGAATTCAAGATTTCGGTCCATTTCAAGATTTTAGCTTTCGAAAATCCTGAATTCAAGATTGCGGTCGATTTGAAGATTTTAGCTTTGCAGAATCCTGAATTCAAGATTTTGGCCGATTTCAAGATTTTAGCTTTAAAAAGTACTGAATTGAAGATTTTGGCCCATTTCAAGATTTTGACTTTTCAAAATCCAAACTTCAAGATTTTGGCCGATTTCAAGATCTTAGCTTTCCAAAATCCTGAATTCAAGATTTTGGCAGATTTCAAGATTTTAGCTTTGCAGAATACTGAATTAAAGATTTTGGCCGATTTCAAGATTTTAGCTTTTAAAATCCTTAATTCAAGACTTTTCAAAATTTTGGCCGATATCAAGAGTTTACTTTCGAAAATCCTGAATTCAAGGTTTTGGCCTATTTCAAGATTTCAGCTTTCTAAAATGATAAATTCAAGATTTAGGCCGATTTTAAGAGTTAACGTTCCAAAATCCTGAATTCAAAATTTTGGCTGATTTCAAGATTTTTGCTTTCAAAAATACCAAATTCAAGATTTTGGCCTATTTCAAGATTTTAGCTTTGCGGAATCCTGAATTAAAGATTTTGGCTGATTTCAAGATTTTAGCTTTCCAAATTCCTGAATTCAAGATTTTGGCCGATTTCAAGATTTTGGCCAATTTTAAGATTTTGGCTTTCCAAAATCCTGAGTTCAAGATTTTTCCCGATATCAAGAGTTAATATTTCCAAAATCCTTAATTCAAGATTTCGGCCGATTTCAAGTTTTTACCTTTCCAAAATCCTTAATTCAAGATTTTTGCCGATTTGAAGACTTTGCTTTTCCAAAATTTGTGAATTTAAGATTTTAGCCAATTTCAAGATTTTCACCGATATCAAGATTTAAGCTTTCCAAAATCCTGAATTCAAGATTTTGGCCAATTTCAAGATCTTAGCTTTCAAATACTGAATTCAAGAGTTTGGTGGATTTTAAGATTTTAGCTTTCCAAAATCCAGAATTAGAGACTTTGGCCCATCTAAAGATTTTAGCTTTCCTAAATCCAGAATTCTAGATTTTGGGCGATTTGATGATTTTAGCTTTCCAAAATCCAGAATTCAAGATTTTTTTATATTTTAAGATTTTAGCTTTCCAAAATCCAGAATTCAAGACTTTGGCCCATCTAAAGATTTTAGCTTTCTTAAATCCAGAATTCTACATTATCGCCGATTTCAAGATTATAGTTTTCCAAAATCCAGAATTCCAGATTTTGACCGATATCAAGATTTAAGCTTTCCAAACACTTGAATTCAAAATTTTGGCCGATTTCAACATTTTAGTTTTAAGACATCCTGTATTTCAGATTTTGGGCGATTTCAAGATTTTAGCTTTCCAAAATCCTGAATTTAAGATTTTGGCCGATTTCAAGATTTTTGCTTTCCAAAATCCTGAATTCAAGATTTTGGCCGATTTCAAGATTTTAGCTTTCAAATACTGAATTCAATATTTTGGTCGATTTCAAGTTTTTTGCTTTCAAATACTGAATTCAAGATTTTGGTCCATTTGAAGATTTTAGCTTTCGAAAATACTGAATTCAAGATTTCGGTCGATTTGAAGATTTTAGCTTTGCAGAATACTGAATTCAAGATTTTGGCCGATTGCAAGATTTTAGCTTTCGAAAATCCGGTTTTCAAGGTTTTGGCCGATTTCAAGATTTCAGCTTTGTAAAATCCTAAATTCAAGATTAAGGCCGATTTTAAGAGTTAACTTTCCAAAATCCTGAATTCAAGATTTTGAAGATTTCAAAATTTCAGCTTTTCAAAATCCTGAATTCAAGATTGTTACCGATTTCAAGATTTTAGCTTTCCAAAATCCTGAATTTAAGATTTTGGCCGATTTCAAGATTTTAGATTTTCAAAATCATGAATTCAAGATTTTGGCTGATCTCAAGATTTTAGCTTTAAAAAAATACTGAATTGAAGATTTTGGCCGATTTCAAGATTTTGGCTTTCCAAAATCCAACCTTCAAGATTTTGGCCGATTTCAAGATCTTAGCTTTCCAAAATTCTGAATTAAAGATTTTGGCCGATTTCAAGATCTTACCTTTTTAAAATCCGGAATTCAAGACTTTTTCAAGATTTTGGCCGATATCAAGAGTTTACTTTGCAATTTCCTGAATTCAAGATTGTGTCCGATTTCAAGATTTTAGCCTGCCAAAATTCTGAATTCAAGATTTAAGCCGATTTCAAGATTTTAGCTTTCCAAAATCCTGAATTCAAGATTTTGGCCGTTTTCAAGATTTTGTCTTATTTCAAGATTTTAGCTTTCGAAAATTCTGAATTCAAGATTCTTGCCGATTTCAAGATCTTAGCTTTCCAAAATCCTGAATACAAGATTTCGGACGAGTCCAAGATTTTAGCTTTCCAAAATCCTGAACTCAAGATTTTGGCCGGTTTCAAGATTTTAGCTTTCCAAAATCCTGATTTCAAGATTTTCGCCGATTTCAAGATTTTAGTTTTTTAAAATCCTTAATTCAAGATCTTGACCGATTTCAAGATCTTAGCTTTCCAAAATCATGAATAGAATATTTCGAACGATTTCAAGCTTTTGGCTTTTCAAAATTTTGAATTCACGATTCTGGCTGCTTTCTAGATTTTAGCTTTCTAAAACCCTGAATTCAAGATTTTGGCCGATTTCAAGATTTTAGTTTTTTAAAATCCTCAATTTAAGATCTTGACCTATTTCAAGATTTTAACTTTCCACAATCCTAAGTTCACGATTCTGGCCGATTTCAAGATTTTAGGCTTCCAAAATCCTGAATTCAAGATTTTTCGGACTATAAGATTTTAGCTTTCCAAAATCCTGAATTCAAGATTTTGAAAATTTCAAGATTTTAGCTTTTCAAAATCCTGAATTCAAGATTGTAGCCGATTTCACGATTTTAGCTTTCTAAAATCCTGAACTTAAGATTTTGGCCAATAATAAGATTTTAGCTTTCCAAAATCCTGAATTCAAGATTTTGCCCGATTTCAAGATTTTATATTTCCAAAATTCTCAATTCAAGATTTTGGCCGATTTCAAGATTTTAGCTTTCCAGAATCCTGAATTGAAGATTTTGGCCGATTTCAAGAATTTAGCTTTCCAAAAACCTGAATTCAAGATTTTGGCCGATTTCAAGATTTTACCTTTCCAAAATCCACCATTTAAGATTTAGGCTGACTTCAAGATGTTTGCTTTCGAAAATGCTAAATTCAAGATTTTGGCCTATTTCAAGATTTTAGTTTTCCAAAATCGTGAATTCAAGGTTTTGCCCGATTTCAAGATTTGGACCGATATCAAGATTTAAGCTTTCCAAAATTCTGAATTCAAGATTCGGGACGACTTTAAGATTTTAGCTTTCGAAAATCCTGCATTCAAGATTTTGGCCGATTTCAAGATTTTAGCTTTCCAAAATCCTGCATTCAAGACTTTGGCCGATTTCAAGATTTTAGCTTTCCAAAATCCTGAATTCAAGATTTTGGCCGATTTCAATATTTTAGCTTTCCAAAATCCTGAATTTAAGATTTTATTCCGCTTATTAGATTTTATCTTTGCACAATCCTGAATTCAAGATTTTCCCGATTTCAAGATTTTAGCTTTTCAAAGTCCTGAATTCAAGATTTTGGCCGATTTGAAGATTTTAGCTTTCCAAAATCCTGAATTCAAGATTTTGGCCGATTATAAGATTTTAGCTTTCCATGATCCTGAATTCAAGATTTTGGCTTATTTGAAGATTTTAGCTTTGCAAAATCCCGAATTCATGATTCTGGCTTATTTCTAAATTTTGGCTTTCCAAAATCCTGAATTCACGATTTTGGCCGATTTCTAGACTTTGGCTTATTTCAAGATTTTAGCTTTCCAAAATCCCGAATTCAAGATTCTGGCAGATTTCTAAATTTTAGCTTTCCAAAATCCTGAAGTCAAGATTTTGGCCGATTTCAAGATTTTAGCTTTCCTAAATTCTGAATTCAAGAGTTTGACCGATTTCAAGATTTTAGCTTTCCAAAATCCTGATTCAAGATATTAGCCGATTTCATGATTTTAGGTTTTTAAAATCCTCAATTCAAGATCTTGACCCATTTCAAAATTTTAGCTTTCTAAAATCCTAAGATCACGATTCTGGCCGATTTCAAGATTTTAGCTGTCTAAAATTCTGAATTCAATATTTCGGACGTTTTCAAGATTTTAGCTTTCAAATTCTTAATTCAA
>CALNXI010003720.1:0-39004 GCA_942486025.1 Porites evermanni
GTGGTTGTCACTATAGTATAAGTAAGGGCCGAGACACTTGGCGACAGTGGGAGAGATGGACGCTAAGGCACTAGTTGACATACTGGCTGACAAGGTATCAGAGATAAAGGCCAAGACACTTGGTTACACACTTGGTCATGTGGATTTCGGAGAACTATTGGACACGCTGTCTTACACGCCAGCTGAACTGCAGGTTAAGAAACCTGCAGACACACCATGTGATGTGAAAGCCTAGCAGAGGTGGTTTCCAAGACAATTGCGGACACAGTAACCGGTGTGGAGGTCGTGGCACCCGTCAAAACAGAAGATGACAGTGTTGCAGGAATGGAGGCTTACACAGTTGTGGTGACATTGAACAAAATTAAAGCTGAGGCACTGGTCTAAACGCAGGCTCACAGGTTTCCATAAGTGCTGGCCAAAATTGTTACCGACACACTAACATGCTAGTAGAGGTAGAGCACAAGACACTAGCAAACACACTGCCCGATGTGATAACCGAGCCACTAATTAATACTCTGGTTTGACACGCTAGCAGAGGTAGAGGCAGAGACACTAAGCGACACACTGGCCAATGTAAGGGCCGAGGCACTTCTTTATGCTCTGGCTGACACGCGAGCAGAGGTCGAGGCTGAGGCACTCTACGTACCGAAGCCTTACGCAGAATTCGAGACACTGAACGAAGCACTAGACTATACGCAGGATCACAAGTTTTCACAAGTGCAAGCCTAGAGTCTTACGGACACACTTATAAGCTACTAAATGTAGAGCTCCAGACTAAGAAACACACTGGCCGATAGATGACCGACGCACCAATTGATTCTGTGGCTCACACGCTAGCAGAGGTCAAGTCTGAGACGCTAGGCGACACGCTACCCAATGTGAATGCCGACGCACTACTTTCTGCTCTACCTGACTCGGTAGCAGAGGTCAAGGCTGAGACACTGTAGAAGACACTAAGTAATGCAAAGACGGAGTCACTGTCGGAGAGGTGTATGAGACGCAAGCAAAAGATGGAGATACTCTGGCTGAAAGAACACTTGGCGCCACATTGGGCAATGTGGAGCCCGAGGCACCGGTCGACACACTAGCCGACATTTGGAGAGGTGGTGGCCGGGACTGTTAGCGAGACACTAAAAAAGTGAAAGCTAAGTCATTGCACCATAGTAAGGTTGACCCATTCCACAATTAAAGGCCAGGACAGCTGGCGACACACTCGGCGATTAGAAGGCTTAGATACCGGTGGATATTCTCGCCGAGCAGCAAGCAGAGGGGGAAGCTGAGACAGTGGCGATACACTTGGCAATGACGAGGCCTATCACTGTTCGATACTCTAGCTGAAAGGCTAGCACAAGTGGAGCCCGAGACACGAAGTGACACAGTGACTGACACTAAGGCCAGGCACTGGACAAGATGCGACACTAACCGACATGAAGGCTAAGCGAGTGGTCACAACACTGGCAGACACGCTAGCAAACAGTAGTGGCCGAGACAGTTAGTAAGATACAAGTCGAAGTAGAGGGCGAAGCACTGCTCTACGTGTTGGCCGACACGCTAGGAGAGTTTATGGCCAACATTTTTTTGGGACACAGTGGCTGATGTAGGGGACGAGGCACTTGTCAACACGATGCATTACAGCTTAGCAGAGATGTAGGTCGAAACATCTGGCGACACCGTGCGATGTACAGCATAAGGCATCGGCCAAAACGCTGGTGGACAGGCTAGCACAGGTAAAGTCCGAAACACTTAGCGACAAACTGGCCGATGCAACGGCCGGGATACTGCACGAGAGACAGTGGGAAATGTGAAAGGCAAGGCACTGGTCGACACGCTTTCTGACACGCTAGCAGAAGTGGTGGCCAAGACAATTGCAGACACAGTAACCGCTGTGAAGGCCGAGGCACCCGTCAATATAGAAGTTAACAGTGTTGCAGGAATGGAGGCTTACACAGTTGAGGTAACATTGAACAAAATTAAAGCTTAGGCACTGGTCTAAACACAGGCTCACAGGATTCCATAAGTGCAAGCCAAAATTGTTAACGACACATTAACACGCTAGTAAAGGTAGAGCACAAGACAGTAGGAAACACACTGCTCGATGTGATAACCGAGCCACTAATTAATACTCTGGTTTGACACGCTAGCAGAGGTAGAGGCAGAGACACTAAGCGACACACTGGCCAATGTAAGGGCCGAGGCACTTCTTTATGCTCTGGTTGACACGGGAGGAGAGGTCGAGGCTGAGGCACTCTACGTACTGAAGTCTTACGCAGAAGTCGAGACACTGAACGAAGTTGAAGCTGTGGCACTAGTCTATACGCAGGATCACAAGTTTTCACAAGTGCAGGGCTAGAGTGTTACTGACAAACTGATACGGTACTAAATATAGAGCGCCAGACACTAGGAAACACACTGGCCGATGAATGGCCGAAGCACCAATTGATACTGTGGCTCACACGCAAGCAGAGGTCAAGGCCGAGATGCTAGGCGAGAAATTGGCCAATGTAACGGCCGAGGCACTTTTTCATGCTCTGGCTGAGACGGAACCAGAGGTCGAGGCTGAGGCACTCTACGTACTAAAGCCTTACGCAGAAGTAGAGACACTGAACGAAGTTAAAGCTCTTGGACTAGTCTATACGCAGGATCACAAAGATTCACAAGTGCAGGTCTAGAGTGTTACTGACAAACTGATACGCTACTAAATATAGAGCGCCAGACACTAGGAAACACACTGGCCGATGAATGGCCGAAGCACCAATTGATCTTTTGGCTCACACGCTAGCAGATGTCAAGGCCGAGACACTAGGCGGCACGCTAGCCGATCTGAAGCCCGAGACACTACCTTACGCTCTAGCTGACTAGGTAGCAGAGGTCAAGGCTGAGACACTGTAGAAGACACTAAGTGATGTAAAGACCGAGACAGTGGTCAGAGAGCTGCATTACACGCAAGCAAAAGATGCAGGCTAACACAATTGGTGACATACGGGGAGAGGTGGAACCCGAGACACTGCTCTTCACGCTGGCCTACATCCTACCTTAGTTCAAGGTCGAGGCACTAGTCGAGGTAGTGGTTGTCACTATAGTATAAGTAAGGGCCGAGACACTTGGCGACAGTGGGAGAGATGGACGCTAAGGCACTAGTTGACATACTGGCTGACAAGGTATCAGAGATAAAGGCCAAGACACTTGGCTACACACTTGGTCATGTGGATTTCGGAGAACTATTGGACACGCTGTCTTACACGCCAGCTGAACTGCAGGTTGAGAAACCTGCAGACACACCATGTGATGTGAAAGCCTATGAACTGATAGACGTGCTTGCTTACATGCTAGCAGGAAGAGAGAAAAACACACATGCCGCTGGCTGATAGGCTAGCAGCAGTAAAGGCCAAGACAGTTAGAGACACACTAGTCTATGTTGAGAACTATTCATAAGTTAACAATTTTTCTGCCACGCTAGCAGAAGTGAAGGCCAACACAATTGACGGCACACTACGCGATGTCAAGGCGGAGGCACTAGTGGACACGACAGCTGACACGCTACCAGAGGTAAAAGCGAGAATTTTGCCGACATATTGAGCTATGGTGAAGATAGGTCGAAGTGAAGGGCGAGGTACTGCTCGACGTGCTGGCCTACGCGCTAGCAGAAACGGAGCCCATGAAAATTGACGACACATTGGCCGATGTAAAAGGCATCGCTTAAACGATACAATAGTTAATAGCGGACACAGTTGTCGACACACTGGGTGATGTGTAGGCCGAGCCACTGGTAGACACGCTGGTTCAGGTGGTAGCAGAATTGGAGGCGGAAACACTTGGCGCCACATTGAGCTATGTAGAGCCCGAGGCACCGGTCGACACACTAGCCGACATTTGGAGAGGTGGTGAACGAGACTGTTAGCCAGACACTAAAGAAGTGAAAGCTAAGGCATTGGACCATAGGCAGATTGACTAATTCCACAATTAAAGGCCAGGACAGCTGGCGACACACTCGTTGATTAGAAGGCTTAGATACTGGTGGACATGCTCGTCGAACAGCAAGCAGAGGTAGAAGCTGAGACAGTGGGTGATACAATTGGCAATGACGAGGCCTATCACTGTTCGATACTCTGGCTGAAAGGTTAGCACAACTGAAGCGAAAGACATGAAGCGACACAGTGACCGACGTAAAGGCCAGGCACTGGACGAGATGAGACACTAACAGATATGAAGGCCAAGCCAGTAGTCAAAACGCTGGCAGACACGCTAACAAACAATAGTGGCCGAGACACTTAGTAAGATACAAGTCGAAGTAGAGGCCGAAGCACTGCTCGACGCATTGGCCGACACGCTAGGAGAGTTTGACGCCGAAATTTTTTGCGAGACAATTGCTGATGTAGGGGACGATGCACTTGTCAACACGATGTATTACAGCTTAGCAGAGATGTAGGTCGAAACATCTGGCAACACTGTACGATGTAGAAGATAAGGCATCGCCCGTCACGCTGGTTGACAGGCTACCAGAAGTCAAAGCCCGAGACACTTAGCGACAAACTAGCCAATGTAACGGCCGGGATACTGCACGAGAGACAGTGGGTGATGTGAAAGGCAAGGCACTGGTCGACACGCTTTCTGACACGCTAGCAGAGGTGGTTTCCAAGACAATTGCGGACACAGTAAACGGTGTGGAGGTCGTGGCACCCGTCAAAACAGAAGATGACAGTGTTGCAGGAATGGAGGCTTACACAGTTGTGGTGACATTGAACAAAATTAAAGCTGAGGCACTGGTCTAAACGCAGGCTCACAGGTTTTCCATAAGTGCAGTCCAAAATTGTTACCGACACACTAACATGCTAGTAGAGGTAGAGCACAAGACACTAGCAAACACACTGCCCGATGTGATAACCGAGCCACTATTTAATACTCTGGTTTGACACGCTAGCAGAGGTGGAGGCAGAGACACTAAGCGACACACTGGCCAATGTAAGGGCCGAGGCACTTCTTTATGCTCTGGCTGACTCGCGAGCAGAGGTCGAGGCTGAGGCACTCTACATACCGAAGCCTTACGCAGAAGTCGAGACACTAAACGAAGCACTAGACTATACGCAGGATCACAAGTTTTCACAAGTGCAGGCCTAGAGTCTTACGGACACACTTATAAGCTACTAAATGTAGAGCTCCAGACACTAAGAAACACACTGGCCGATAGATGACCGACGCACCAATTGATCCTGTGGCTCACACGCTAGCAGAGGTCAGGTCTGAGACGCTAGGCGACACGCTAGCCAATGTGAATGCCGAGGCACTACCTTATGCTCTACCTGACTCGGTAGCAGAGGTCAAGGCTGAGACACTGTAGAAGACACTAAGTAATGCAAAGACGGAGTCACTGTCGGAGAGGTGTATGAGACGCAAGCAAAAGATGGAGATACTCTGGCTGAAAGGCTAGCACAAGTGGAGCCCGAGACACGAAGCGACACAGTGACTGACGTGAAGGACTGACGTGAAGGAACTGGACGAGACTCGACACTAACTGATATGAAGGCTAAGCCAGTGGTCACAACACTGGCAGACACGGTAGCAAACAGTAGTGGCCGAGACACTTAGCGAGATACAAGTCGAAGTAGAGGCCGAAGCACTGCTCAACGTGTTGGCCGACACGCTAGGAGAGTTTAAGGCCGCCAATTTTTTTGCGAGACAGTGGCTGATGTAGGAGACGAGGCACTTGTCAACACGATGCATTACAGCTTAGCAGAGATGTAGGTCGAAACATCTGGCGACACCGTACGAAGTACAGCATAAGGCATTGGGAAAAACTCTGGTTGACAGGTTGGCACAGGTAAAGCCCGAGACACTTCGCGACAAACTGGCCGATGTAACGGCTGGGATACTGCACGAGAGACAGTGGGAAATGTGAAAGGCAAGGCACTGGTCGACACGCTTTCTGACACGCTAGCAGAGGTGGTGGCCAAGACAATTGCGGACACAGTAACCGGTGTGGAGGCCGAGATACCTGTCAATATAGAAGTTAACAGTGTTGCAGGAATGGAGGCTTACACAGTTGAGGTGACATTGAACAAAATTAAAGCTGAGGCACTAGTCTAAACGCAGGCTCACAGGTTGGTTTAAGTGCAGGCCAAAATTGTTACCGAAACACTAACACGCTGCTAGAGGTAGAGCAAAAGACACTAGGAAACACACTGCCCGATGTGATAACCGAGCCACTAATTAATACTCTGGTTTGACACGCTAGCAGAGGTGGAGGGAGAGACACTAAGCGACACACTGGCCAATCTAAGAGCCGAGGCACTTTTTCATGCTCTGGCTGGGATGCGAGCAGAGGTCCAGGCTGACGCACTCTACGTACTGAAGCCTTACGCAGAAGTCGAGACACTGAACGAAGTTGAAGCTGTGGCACTAGTCTATACGCAGGATCACAAGTCTTCACAGGTGCAGGTCTAGAGTGTTACTGACAAACTGATACGCTACTAAATATATAGAGCGCCAGAAACTAGGAAACACACTGGCCGATGCATGGCCGAAGCATCAGTTGATCCTGTGGCTCACACTCTAGCAGAGGTCAAGGCCAATACGCTAGGCGACACACTGGCCAATGTAACGGGCGAGGCACTTTTTCATGCTCTGGCTGCCACGCGAGCAGAGGTCGAGGCTGAGGAACTCTACGTACTGAAGCCTTACGCAGAAGCCAAGACTCTGAACGAAGTTGAAGCTGTGGCACTAGTCTATACGCAGGATCACAAGTTTTCACAAGTGCACGCCTAGAGTGTTACATACTGATAAGCTACTAAATGTAGAGCGCCAGACACTAGGAAACACACTGGCCGAAAGATGGCTGAGGTACTAATTGATCCTGTGGCTCACACGCTAGCAGAGGTCAAGGCCGAGACACTAGGCTGCACGCTAGCCGATGTAAAGGCCAAGAGACTACTTTTTGCTCTACCTGACTCGGTAGCAGAGGTCAACGCTGAGACGCTGTAGAAGACACTAAGTGATGTAAAGGCCGAGACAATAGTCAGAGAGCTGCATGACACACAAGCAACACATGGAGGCTAACAAAATTGGTGACGCACGGGGCGAGGTGGAACCCGAGACACTGCTCTGAAGGCTAGCTTACATCCTACCTTAGGTCAAGGTCGAGGCACTAGTCGAGGTGGTGGTTGTCACTCTAGTATAAGTAAAGGCCGAGACACTTGGCGACAGTGGGAGAGTTGGACGCCAAGGCACTAGTTGACATACTGGCTGACAAACTATCAGAGATAAAGGCCGAGACACTTGGTTACACACTTGGTCATGTGGATTTCGGAGAACTATTAAACACGCTGACTCACACGCACACACAATGTGATGTGAAAGCCTATGCACTGATAAACGTGCTTGCTTATATGTTAGCAGGAATAAGGAAAAAGACACATGCCGGCACACCCGAAGAGATGTGGAGGTCAAGACGCTGGCTGATAGTCTAGCAGAAGGAAAGGCCAAGACAGTTAGAGACACAGTAGGTTATGTGGAGAACTATTCATTACTTAACAAATTTGCTGCAACACTCGTAGAGATAAAGGCCAAGACAATTGACGGCACACTGCGCGATGTCGAAGCCGAGGCACTGGTGGACACGACAGCTGACACGCTACCAGAAGTAAAAGCGAGAATTTTGCGGACATGTTGAGCTATGGTAAAGATAGGTCGAAGTGAAGGCCGATGTACTCCTCGACGTGCTGGCCTACACGCTAGCAGAAACGGAGCCCATGAAAATAGACGACACATTGGCCGATGTAGAAGGTATCGCTTACACGATACGATAGTTAAAAACAAGCACATTTGTCGACACACTTGGTGATGTCTAGGCTGAGCCACTGGTAGACTCGCTGGCTCAGGTGGTGGCAGAATTGGAGGCGGAGACACTTGGCGCCACATTGAGCTATGTGAAGCCCGAGGCACCGGTCGACACACTAGCCGACATTTGGAGAGGTGGTGGCCGGGACTGTTAGCGAGACACTAAAGAAGTCAAAGCTAAGGCATTTGACAATAGGCAGGTTGACCGATTCCACAATTAAAGGCCAGGACAGCTGGCAACACACTCGGCGATTAGTATTTTAAGATACCGGTGGACATGCTCGTCGCACAGTAAGCAGAGGTGGAAGCTGAGACAGCGGGCGATACACTTGGCAATGACGAGGCCTATCACTGTTCGATACTCTGGCTGAAAGGCTAGCACAAGTGGAGCCCGAGACACGAAGCGACACAGTGACCGACGCAAAGGCCAGGCACTGGACGAGATGCGACACTAACCGATATGAAGGCCAAGCCAGTGGTCCAAACGATGGCAGACACGGTAGCAAACAGTAGTGGCCGAGACACTTAGTAAGATACAAGTCGAAGTAGGGGCCGAAGAACTGCTCGACGTGTTGGCCTATACGCCAGGAGAGTTTAAGGCGGACATTTTTTTGCGAGACAGTGGCTGATGTAGGGGACGATGCACTTGTCAACAAGATGTATTACAGCTTAGCAGAGATGTAGGTCGTAACATCTGGCAAAATCGTACGATGTAGAAGATAAGGCATCAGCCGACACGCTGGTTGACAGGCTAGCAGAGGTAAAGCCCGAGACTCTTAGCGACAAACTGGCTGATGTAAAGGCCGGGATACTTCACGAGACAGTGGGTGATGTAAAAGGCAAGGCACTGGTCGACACGCTAGCAGAGGTGGTGGCCAAGACAATTGCAGACACAGTAACCGGTGTGGAGGCCTAGGCACCCGTCAAAACAGAAGTTCACATTCTTGCAGGAAAGGAGGCTTACACATAGTTGTGGTGACATTGAACAAAATTAAAGCTTAGGCACTAGTCTAAACTCAGGCTCATAGGTTTCCATAAGTGCAGGCCAAAATTGTTACCGACACACTAAAACGCTAGTAGAGGTAGAGCACAAGACACTAGAAAACACACTGCCCGATGTGATAACCGAGCCACTAATTAATACTCTGGTTTGACACGCTAGCAGAGGTGGAGGCAGAGACACTAAGCGACACACTGGCCAATGTAAGGGCCGAGGCACTTCTTCATGCTCTGGCTGACACGGAAGCAGAGGTCGAGGCTGAGGCACTCTAGGTACTGAAGCCTTACGCAGAAGTCGAGACACTGAACGAAGCACTAGACTATACGCAGGATCACAAGTTTTCACAAGTGCAGGCCTAGAGTGTTATTAACACACAGATACCCTACTAAATGTAGAGCGCCAGACACTAGGAAACACACTGGCCGATGGATGGGCGAGGCACCAATTGATCTTGTGGCTCACACGCTAGCAGAGGTCAGGGCCGAGACGCTAGGCGACACGCTAGCCGATGTGAAGGCACAGGCACTACCTAATGGTCTAGCTGACTTGTTAGCAGAGGTCAAGGCTGAGACACTGTAGAAGACACTTAGTGATGTAAAGGCCGAGACACTGGTCAGAGAGCTGCATGACACGCAAGCAAAAGACGGAGGCTAACACAATTGGTGACACACAAGGCGAAGTGGAACCCGAGTGACAGCCCAGCACGCTGGCTTACATGCTACCTTAAGTCAAGATCGAGGCATTAATCGAGTTTGTTGTCACTCTAGTATAAGTAAAGGCCGAGACACTTGGCGACAGTGGGAGAGTTGGACGCTAAGGCACTAGTTGACATACTGGCTGACAAGCTATCAGAGATAAAGGCCGAGACACTTGGTTACACACTTGGTCATGTGGATTTCGCAGAATTATTGGACACGCTGGCTCACACGCCAGCTGAACTGCAGGTTAAGAAACCTAAAGACACACAATGTGATGTGAAAGCCTATGCGCTGATAGACGTGCTTGCTTACATGCTAGCAGTGATAAGGAAAAATACAGATGCCCGAAGAAATGCGGAGGTTAAGGCATTGTTCAAGACGCTGGCTGATATTCTAGCACAAGTAATGGCCAAGAGAGTTAGAGACACACTTGGCCATGTTGAGAACTATTCATTAGTTAACAAATTTGCTGCCACGCTAGCAGAAATGAAGGGCAAGACAATTGACGCCACACTGTACGATTTCCAGGCCGAGGCACTGGCGGACATGACAGCTGATACGTTACCAGAGGTAAGTGCGAGTATTTTGCCCACATATTGAGCTATGGTGCAGAGAGGTCGAAGTAGAGGCCGAGGTACTGCTCGACGTGCTGGCAAACACGCTAGCAGAAACGGAGCCCATGAAAATTGACGACACATTGGCCCATGTAAAAGGCATCGCTTGCACGATACGATAGTTTAAAGCAAGCACACTTGTCGACACACTGGGTGATGTGTAGGCCGAGCCACTGGTAGACACGCTTGCTCAGCTAATAGCAGAATTGGAGGCAGAGACACTTGGCGCCACATTGGGCTATGTGGAGCCCGAGGCACCTGTCGACACACTAGCCGACATTTGGAGAGGTGGTGGCCAGAACTGTTAGCGAGACGCTGAAAAAGTGAAAGCTAAGGCATTGGACAATAGGAAGGTTGAGCGACTCCACAATTACAGGCCAGGACAGCTGGCGACACACTCGGCGATTAAAAGGCTTAGATACCGGTTGATATTCTCGCCGAACAGCAAGCAGAGGTGAAAGCTGTAACAGTGGGCGATGCACTTGGCAATAAGGAGGCCTATCACTGTTCGATACTCTAACTGAAAGGCTAGCACAAGTGGAACCCGAGACACGAAGTGACACAGTGACTGACGCTAAGGCCAGGCACTGGACGAGATGCGACACTAACCGATATGAAGGCTAAGCCAGTTGTCACAACACTGGCAGACACGCTAGCAATCAGTAGTGGCCGAGACACTTAGTAAGATACAAGTCGAAGTAGAGGGCGAAGCACAGCTCGACCTGTTGGCCGACACGCTAGGAGAGTTTACGGCCAACATTTTTTGGGAGACAGTGGCTGATGTAGGGGACGAGGCACTTGTCAACACGATGCATTACAGCTTAGCAGAGATGTAGGTCGAAACATCTGGCGACACCGTACGATGTACAGCATAAGGCATCGGCAAAAACGCTGGTTGACAGGCTAACACAGGTAAAGCCCGAGACACTTAGCAACCAACTGGCCGATTTAACGGCCGGGATACTGGGCAAGAAACAGTGGGTGATGTGAAAGGCAAGGCACTGGTCGACACGCTTTCTGACACGCTAGCAGAGGTGGTGGCCAAGACAATTGCGGACACAGTAACCGGTGTGAAGGCCGACGCACACGTTAAAACAGAAGATGACAGTGTTGCAGGAATGGAGGCTTACACAGTTGTGGTGACTTTGAACAAAATTAAAGCTTAGGCACTGGTCTAAACGCAGGCTCACAGGTTTCCATAAGTGCAGGCCAAAATTGTTACCGACACACTAACATGCTAGTAGAGGTAGAGCACAAGACACTAGGAAACCCACTGCCCGATGTCATAACCGAGCCTCTCGTTTGACACGCTAGCAGAGGTGGAGGCAGAGACACTAAGAGACACACTGGCCAATGTAAGGACCGAAGCACTTCTTCATGCTCTGGTTGACACGCGAGCAGAGGTCGAGGCTGAGGCACTCTAGGTAGTGAAGCCTTACACAAAAGTGGAGACAATGAACGAAGCACTAGACTGTACGCAGGATCACAAGTTTTTACAAGTGCAGGCCTAGAGTGTTACTAACACACTGATACGCTACTAAATGTAGAGCGCCAGACACTAGGAAACACACTGGCCGATGAACCGCCGACGCACCNACTGGACGAGATGCGACACTAACCGATATGAAGGCTAAGCCAGTTGTCACAACACTGGCAGACACGCTAGCAATCAGTAGTGGCCGAGACACTTAGTAAGATACAAGTCGAAGTAGAGGGCGAAGCACAGCTCGACCTGTTGGCCGACACGCTAGGAGAGTTTACGGCCAACATTTTTTGGGAGACAGTGGCTGATGTAGGGGACGAGGCACTTGTCAACACGATGCATTACAGCTTAGCAGAGATGTAGGTCGAAACATCTGGCGACACCGTACGATGTACAGCATAAGGCATCGGCAAAAACGCTGGTTGACAGGCTAACACAGGTAAAGCCCGAGACACTTAGCAACCAACTGGCCGATTTAACGGCCGGGATACTGGGCAAGAAACAGTGGGTGATGTGAAAGGCAAGGCACTGGTCGACACGCTTTCTGACACGCTAGCAGAGGTGGTGGCCAAGACAATTGCGGACACAGTAACCGGTGTGAAGGCCGACGCACACGTTAAAACAGAAGATGACAGTGTTGCAGGAATGGAGGCTTACACAGTTGTGGTGACTTTGAACAAAATTAAAGCTTAGGCACTGGTCTAAACGCAGGCTCACAGGTTTCCATAAGTGCAGGCCAAAATTGTTACCGACACACTAACATGCTAGTAGAGGTAGAGCACAAGACACTAGGAAACCCACTGCCCGATGTCATAACCGAGCCTCTCGTTTGACACGCTAGCAGAGGTGGAGGCAGAGACACTAAGAGACACACTGGCCAATGTAAGGACCGAAGCACTTCTTCATGCTCTGGTTGACACGCGAGCAGAGGTCGAGGCTGAGGCACTCTAGGTAGTGAAGCCTTACACAAAAGTGGAGACAATGAACGAAGCACTAGACTGTACGCAGGATCACAAGTTTTTACAAGTGCAGGCCTAGAGTGTTACTAACACACTGATACGCTACTAAATGTAGAGCGCCAGACACTAGGAAACACACTGGCCGATGAACCGCCGACGCACCAATAGATTTTTTGGCTTACACGCTAGCAGAGGTCAGGGCCGAGACGGTAGGCGACACGCTAGCCGATGTGAAGGCCGAGGCACTACTTTATGCTCTAGCTGACTCGGTAGAAGAGTTCAAGGCTGAGACACTGTATAAGACACTAACTGATGTAAAGACCAAGACACTACACGCTACAATTGCTGATGTACGGACGAGGCACTTGTCAAGACGATGTATTACAGCTTAGCAGAGATGTACGTCGAAACATCTGGCGGCACTGTACGATGTAGAAGATAAGGCATCGGCCGACACGCTGGTTGACAAGATAGCAGAGGTAAAGCCCGAGACAGTTGGCGAAAAACTGGCCGATGTAAAGACCGGTATACTGCACGAGAGACAGTGGGTAATGTGAAATTCAAGGCACTGGTCGACACGCTTACTGACACGCTAGCAGAGGTGGTGGCCAAGACAATTGCAGACACAGTAACCGGTGTGGAGGCCGACGCACCCGTTAAAACAGAAGTTGAAAGTGTTGCAGGAATGGAGGCTTACACAGTTGAGGTGACATTGAACAAAATTAAAGCTTAGGCACTGGTCTATACGCAGGCTCACAGGTTTCCATAAGTGCAAGCCAAAATTGTTACCGACACACTAACACGCTAGTAGAGGTAGAGCACAAGACACTAGGAAACACACTGCTCGATGTGATAACCGAGCCACTAATTAATACTCTGGTTTGACACGCTTGCACAGGTGGAGGCAGAGACACTAAGCGACAAACTGGCCAATGTAAGGGCCGAGGCACTTCTTCATGATTTGGCAGACACGGGAGCAGAGGTCGAGGCTGAGGCACTCTACGTACTGAAGCCTTACGCAGAAGTCGAGACACTGAAAAATGCACTAGACTATGCGCAGGATCACAAGTTTTCACAAGTGCAGGCCTAGAGTGTTACTAACACACTCATACGCTACTAAATGTAGAGCGCCAGACACTAGGAAACACACTGGCCGATGAATGGCCGATGCCGCAATTGGTCCTGTGGCTAACACGCTAGCAGAGGTCAAGTCTAAGACGCTAGGAGACACGGTAGCCAATGTGAAGGCCGAGGCACTACCTTATGCTCTAGCTGACTCGGTAGCAGAGGTCAAGGCTGAGACACTGTATAAGACACTAACTGATGTAAAGACGGAGTCACTGTCGGAGAGCTGCATGAGACGCAAGCAAAAGATGTAGGCTAACACAATTGGTGACACACGGGGCGAGGTGGAACCCGAGACACTGCTCTACACGCGGGCTTACATCCTACCTTAGTTCAAGGTAGAGGCACTAGTCGAGCTGGTGGTTGTCGCTACAGTATAAGTAAAGGCCGAGACACTTGGCAAGAGTGGGAGAGTTGGACGCTAACGCACTAGTTGACATACGGGTTGACAAGCTATCACAGATAAAGGCCAAGACACTTGATTACACACTTGGTCATGTGGATTTCGGAGAACTATTGGACACGCTGGCTCACACGCCAGATAAACTGCAGGTTAAGAAACGTGCAGACACACCATGTGATGTAAAGGCCTATGGACTGATAGACGTGCTTGCTTAAATGGGTGCAGGGATAAAGAATGAGACACATGCTGCTGGCTGATAGTCTAGCAGAAGTAAAGGCCAAGTCAGTTAGAGACACACTAGGCCGAGTGCAGAACTATTCATTAGTTAACAAATTTGCTGCCACGCTAGTAGAGATGAAGGCTAAGACAATTGACGGCACACTGCGCGATGTCGAGGCCGAGGGAAGAGTGGACACGACAGCTGACACGCTAGCAGAGGTAAAAGCGAGAATTTTGCCGTTATATTGAGCTATTGTGAAGACAGGTCGAAGTGAAGGCCGAGGTACTGCTCGACGTGCTGGCTAACACGCTAGCAGAAGCGAAGCCCATGAAAATTAACGACACATTGGCCGATGTAGAAGGCATCGCTTACACGATACGATAGTTAAAAGCAAACACACTTGTCGACACACTTGGTGATGTCTAGGCCGAGCCACTGGTAGACACGCTGGCTCAGGTGGTAGCAGAAATGGAGGCGGAGACACTTGGCGCCACATTGGGCTATGTGGAGCCCAAGGCACCGGTCGACACACTAGCCGACGTTTGGAGAGGTGGTGGCCGGGACTGTTAGCGAGACACTAAAAAACTGAAAGCTAAGTCATTGCACCATAGTAAGGTTGACCGATTCCACAATTACAGGCCAGGACAGCTGGCGACACACTCGGCGATTAGAAGGCTTAGATACCGGTGGACATTCTCGCCGAACAGCAAGCAGAGGTGGAAGCTGAGACAGTGGGCGATACACTTGGCAATGACGAGGCCTATCACTGTTCGATACTCTGGCTGAAAGGCTAGCACAAGTGGAGCCCGAGACACGAAGTGATACAGTAACTGACGCTAAGGCCAGGCACTGGACGAGATGCGACACTAACCGATATGAAGGCTAAGCCAGTGGTCACAACACTGGCAGACACGCTAGCAAACAGTAGTGGCCGAGACACTTAGTAAGATACAAGTCGAAGTAGAGGGCGAAGCACTGCTCGACGTGTTGGCCGACACGCTAGGAGCGTTTAAGGCCAACATTTTTTTGGGAGACAGTTGCTGATGTAGAGGACAAGGCACTTGTCAACACGATGCATTACAGCTTAGCAGAGATGTAGGCCGAAACATCTGGCGACACCGCACGATGTACAGCATAATGCATCGGCCAAAACGCTTGTTGACAGGATAGCACAGGTAAAGACCGAGACACTTAGCAACCAACTGGCCGATTTAACGGCCAGGATACTGCACGAGAGACAGTGGGTGATGTGAAAGGCAAGGCACTGGTCGACACGCTTTGTGACACGCTAGCAGAGCTGGTGGCCAAGACAATTGCTCACACAGTAACCGCTGTGGAGGCCAAGGCACCCGTCAAAACAGAAAATCACAGTGTTGCAGGAAAGAAGGGTTACGCAGTTGTGGTGCCTTTGAACAAAATTAAAGCTTGGAGAGGTGGAGGCAGAGACACTAAGCGACACACCGGCCAATGTAAGGGCCGAGACACTTCTTCATGCTCTGGCTGACACGCGAGCAGAGGTCGAGGCTGAGGCACTCTAGGTACTGAAGCCTTACGCAGGAGTCGAGACACTGAACGAAGCACTAGACTATACGCAGTATCACAAGTTTTTACAAGTGCAGGCCTAGAGTGTTACTAACACACAGATACCCTACTAAATGTAGAGCACCAGACACTAGGAAACGCACTGGCCGATAGATGGCCGAGGCACCAATTGATTCTGTGGCTCACACGCTAGCAGAGGTCAGGGCCGAGACGCTAGGCGACACGCTAGCCGATGTGAAGGCCCAGGCACTACCTTATGGTCTAGCTGACTTGGTAGCAGAGGTTAAGGCTGAGACACCGTAGAAGACACTAAGTGATGTAAAGGCCGAGACACTGGTCAGAGAGCTGCATGACACGCAACCAAAACACGGAGGCTAACACAATTGGTGACACACAAGGCGAGGTGGAACCCGAGACACAGCCCAGCACGCTGGCTTACATGCTACCTTAAGTAAGGATCGAGGCATTAGTCGAGTTGGTTGTTGTCACTCTAGTACAAGAAAAGGCCGAAACACTTGGCGACAGTGGGAGAGTTGGACGCTAAGGCACTAGTTGACATACTGGGTGACAAGCTATCACAGATAAAGGCCGAGACACCTTGTTACACACTTGGTCATGTGGATTTCGCAGAAAAATTGGACACGCTGGCTCAAACGCCAGCTGAACTGCAGGTTGAGAAACCTAAAGACACACCATGTGATGTGAAAGCCTATGCGCTGATAGACGTGCTTGCTTACATGCTAGCAGTGATAAGGAAAAATACAGATGCCCGAAGAAATGCGGAGGTTAAGGCATTGGTCAAGACGCTGGCTGATAGGTAAGTAATGTAAGTAATGGCCAAGTAATAAGTAATGGCCAAGACAGTTAGAGACACACTAGGCCATGTGGAGAACTATTCATTAGTTAACAAATTTGCTGCCACGCTAGGAGAAATGAAGGCCAAGACAACTGACGCTACACTGCACGATTTCCAGGCCGAGGCACTGGCGGACATGACAGCTGAAACGTTACCAGAGGGAAGTGCGAGTATTTTGCCCACATATTGAGCTTTGGTGCAGAGACGTCGAAGTAGAGGCCGAGGTACTGCTGAGGCCGAGGGAAGAGTGGACACGACAGCTGACACGCTAGCAGAGGTAAAAGCGAGAATGTTGCCGTTATATTGAGCTATTGTGAAGATAGGTCGAATTGAAGGCCGAGGTACTGCTCGACGTGCTGGCCTACACGCTAGCAGAAACGGAGCCCATGAAAATTGACGACACATTGGCCGATGTAAAAGGCATCGCTTACACGATACGATGGTTGGAAGCGGACACAGTTTTCGACACACTGGGTGATGTGTAGGCCGAGCCACTGGTAGACGCACTTGCTCAGGTAATAGCAGAATTGGAGGCGGTGACACTTGGCGCCACATTGGGCTATGTGAAGGCCGAGGCAACGGTCGACACACTAGCCGACGTTTGGAGAGGTGGTGGCCGAAACTGTTAGCGAAACACTAAAGAAGTGAAAGTAAGGCATTGCACCATAGGCAGGTTGACCGATTCCACAATTACAGGCCAGGACAGCTGGCGACACAATGGGCGATTAGGAGGCTTAGATACCTATGGACATGCTTGTCGAACAGCAAGCAGAGGTAGAAGCTGAGACAGTGGGCGATACACTTGGCAATGACGAGGCCTATTACTGTTCGATACTCTGGCTGAAAGGTTAGCACAACTGAAGCGAAAGACACGAAGCGACACAGTGACCGACGTGAAGGCCAGGCACTGGACGAGATGCGACACTAACCGATATGAAGGCTAAGCCAGTTGTCACAACACTGGCAGACACGCTAGCAAACAGTAGTGGCCGAGACACTTAGTAACATACAAGTCGAAGTAGAGGGCGAAGCACAGCTCGACCTGTTGGCCGACACGCTAGGAGAGTTTAAGGCCAACATTTTTTTCGGAGACAGTGGCTGATGTAGGGGACGAGGCACTTGTCAACACGATGCATTACAGCTTACCAGAGATGTAGGTCGAAACATCTGGCGACACCATACGATGTACAGCATAAGGCATCGGCCAAAACGCTTGTTGACAGGCTAGCACAGGTAAAGCCCGAGACACTTAGCAACCAACTGGCCGATGTAACGGCCGGGATACTGGACAAGAAACAGTGGGTGATGTAAAAGGCAAGGCACTGGTCGACACGCTTTCTGACACGCTAGCAGAGGTGGTGCACAAGAGAATTGCGGAAACAGTAACCAGTGTGCAGGCTGAGGCACCCGTCAAAACAGAAGATGACAGTGTTGCAGGAATAGAGGCTTACACAGTTGTGGTGACTTTGAACAAAATTAAAGCTTAGGCACTGGTCTAAACGCAGGCTCACAGGTTTCCATAAGTGCAGGCCAAAATTGTTACCGACACACTAACATGCTAGTAGAGGTAAAGCACAAGACACTAGGAAACACACTGCCCAATGTGATAACCGAGCCTCTCGTTTGACACGCTAGCAGAGGTGGAGGCAGAGACACTAAGCGACACACTGGCCAATGTAAGGGCCGAGGCACTTCTTCATGCTCTGGCTGACACGCGAGCAGAGGTCGAGGCTGAGGTACTCTAGGTAGTGAAGCCTTACACAAAAGTGGAGACAATGAACGAAGCACTAGACTGTACGCAGGATCACAAGTTTTTACAAGTGCAAGCCTAGAATGTTACTAACACACTGATACGCTACTAAATGTAGAGCGCCAGACACTAGGAAACACACTGGCCGATGAATCGCCGACGCACCAATAGATTTAGTGGCTCACACGCTAGCAGAGGTCAGGGCCGAGACGGTAGGCGACACGCTAGCCGATGTGAAGGCCGAGGCACTACTTTATGCTCTAGCTGACTCGGTAGCAGAGGTCAAGGCTGAGACACTGTAGAAGACACTAACTGATGTAAAGACCGAGACACTGGTCAGAGACCTGCATGACACGCAAGCAAAAGATGCAGGCTAACACAATTGGTGACATACGGGGCGAGGTGGAACCCGAGACACTGCTCTACAAGCTGGCTTACATTCTACCATAGGTCAAGGTCGAGGCACTAGTCGAGGTGGTGGTCGTCACTATAGTATAAGTAAAGGCCGAGACACTTGGCAAGAGTGGGTGAGTTGGACGCTAAGGCACTAGTTGACATACTGGATGAGAAGCTATCAGAGATAAAGGCCGAGACACTTGGTCACACACTTGGTCATGTGGATTTCGGAGAACTATTGGACACGCTGGCTACAACGCCAGATGAACTGCAAGTTGAGAAACCTGCAGACACACCATGTGATGTGAAAGCCTATAAACTGATAGACGTGCTTGCTTACATGCTTGCAGGGATAAAGAATAAGACACATGCCGCTGGCTGATAGGCTAACAGAAGTAAAGGCCAAGACAGTTAGAGACACACTGGGCCATGTGGAGAACATTCATTAGTTAACAAATTTGCTGCCACGCTAGCAGAGATGAAGGCCAGGACAATTGACGGCACACTGCGCTATNATGGTGAAGATAGGTCGAAGTGAAGGCCGAGGTACTGCTCGACGTGCTGGCCTACACGATAGCAAAAGCGGAGCCTATGAAAATAGACAACACATTGGCCGATGTAGAAGGCATCGCTTACATGACACACTTGGTGATGTCTAGCCCGAGCCACTGGTAGACACGCTGGCTCAGGTGGCAGCAGAATTGGAGGCGGAGACAGTTGGCGCCACATTGGGCTATGTAGAGCCCGAGGCACCGGTCGACACACTAGCCGACATTTGGAGAGGTGGTGGCCGGGACTGTTAACGAGACACTAAAGAAGTGGAAGCTAAGGCGTTGGACAATAGGCAGGTTAACCGATTCCACAATTAAGGGCCGGAACAGCTGGCGACACACTCGGCGATTAGGAGTCTTAGATACCGGTGGACATGCTCGTCGAACAGCAAGCAGAGGTAGAAGCTGAGACAGTGGGCGATACACTTGGCAATGACGAGGCCTATCACTGTTCAATACTCTGGCTGAAAGGTCAGCACAACTGAAGCGAAAGACACGAAGCGACACAGTGACCGAAGTTAAGGCCAAGCACTGGACAAGATGAGACACTAACCGATATGAAGGCCAAGGCAGTGGTCAAAACACTGGCAGACACGCTAGCAAACAATAGTGGCCCAGACACTTAGTAAGATACAAGTTGAAGTAGAGGCCGAAGCACTGCTCGACTTGTGGTCCAAAAAGCTAGAACAGTTTGAGGCCAACACTTTTTGCGAGACAGTGGCTGATGTAGGAGACGAGGCACTTGTCAACAAGATTCATTACAGCTTAGCAGAGATGGAGGTCGAAACATCTGGCGACACCGTATGATGTACCGGATATAACATCGGCAAAAATGCTGGTTGACAGGCTACTAGACGTAAAGCCCGAGACACTTGGCGACAAACTGGCCGATGTAAAGGCCGCGATACTTCACGAGAGACAGTGGTTGATGTGAAAGGCAAGGCACTGGTCGACACGCTTTCCGACACGCTAGCAGAGGATGTGGCCAAGACAATTGCGGATACAGTAACCGGTGTGGAGGACGAGGCATCCGTCAAAACAATAGGAGACAGTGTTGCAGGAAAAGACGCTTACACAGTTGTGGTGACGTTGAACAAAATTAAAGCTCAGGCACTGGTCTGAACTCAGGCTCACAGGTTTCCATAAGTGCAGGCCAAAATTGTTACCGACACACTAAAACGCTTGTAGAGGTAGAGCACAAGACACTAGGAAACACACTGCCCGATGTGATAACCGAGCCACTAATTAACACTCTTGTTTGACACGCTAGCAGAGGTAGAGGCAGAGACACTAAGCGACACACTGGCCAATGTAAGGGCCGAGGCACTTCTTCATGTTCTGGCTGACACGGGAGCAGAGGTCGAGGATGAGGCACTCTAGGTACTGAAGTCTTACGCAGAAGTCGAGACACTGAACGAAGCACTAGAATATACGCAGTATCACAAGTTTTCACAAGTGCAGGCCTAGAGTGTTACTAACACACACATACCCTACTAAATGTAGAGCGCCAGAAACTAGGAAACACACTGGCCGAATTATTGTGGATTTCGCAGAATTATTGGACACGCTGGCTCTCACGCCAGCTGAACTGCAGGTTGACAAAACCTGCAGACACCCCATGTGATGTGAAAGCCTCTGAACTGATAGACGTGCTTGCTTACATGCTTGCAGGGATAAAGAAAAAGACACATGCCGGGACACCCGAAGAGATGTGGAGGTCAAGACGCTGGCTGATAGGCTAGCAGAAGTAAAGGCCAAGACAGTTAGAGACACAGTAGGCCATGTGGAGAACTATTCATTAGTTAACAAATTTGCTGCAACACTCGAAGAGATAAAGGCCAAGAAAATTGACGGCACACTGCGCGATGTCGAAGCCGAGGCACTGGTAGACACGACAGCTGACACGCTACCAGAGGTAAAAGCGAGAATTTCGCGGACATCTTGAGCTATGGTAAAGATAGGTCAAAGTGAAGGCCGTGGTGCTGCTCGACGTGCTGGCCTACACGCTAGCAGAAACGGAGCCCATGAAATTTGATGACACATTGGCCGATGTAGAAGGTATCGCTTACACGATACGATGGTTAAAAGCGGACACAGTTGTCGACACACTGGGTGATGTGTAGGCCGAGCCACTGGTAGACACGCTTGCTCAGGTAATAGCAGAATTGGATGCGGAGACACTTGGCGCCACATTAAGCTATGTGGAGACAGAGGCACCGGTCGACACACTAGCCGACGTTTGGAGAGGTGGTGGCTGGGACTGTTAGCGAGACACTAAAGAAGTGAAAGCTAAGGTATTGGACAAAAGGCAGATTGACCGATTCCACAATTAAAGGCCAGGACAGCTGGCGACACAATGGGCGATTAGGAGGCTTAGATACCGGTGGACATGCTCGTCGAACAGCAAGCAGAGGTAGAAGCTGAGACGGTGGGCGATACACTTGGCAATGACGAGGCCTATCACTGTTCGATACTCTGGCTGAAAGGTTAGCACAACTGAAGCGAAAGACACGAAGCGACTCAGTGACCGACGTAAAGGCCAGGCACTGGACGAGATGAGACACTAACCGATAGGCAGTGGTCAAAGCGATGGAGAGATGTGGAGGTCAAGACGCTGGCTGATAGGCTAGCAGAAGTAAAGGCCACGACAGTTAGAGACACGCTAGGCCATGTGGAGAACTATTCATTAGTTAACAAATTTGCTGCCACGCTAGCAGAGATAAAGGCCAGGACATTTGATGGCACACCGCGCGATGTCCTAGCCGAGGCACTGGTGGACACCACAGCTGACACGCTACCAGAGGTAAGAGCAAAAAATTTGCTGACATATTGAGCTATGGTGAAGAGAGGTCGAAGTGAAGGCCGAGGTACTGCTCGACGTGCTGGCTAACACGCTAGCAGAAACGGAGCCCATGAAAATTAACGACACATTCGCCGATGTCGAAGGCATCACTTACACGATACGATAGTTAAAAGCAAACACACTTGTCGACACACTGGGTGATGTGTAGGCCGAGCCACTGGTAGACACACTGGCTCGGGTGGTAGCAGAAATGGAGGCGGAGACACTTGGCGCCACATTGGGTTATGTGGAGCCTGAGGTACCGGTCGACACACTAGCCGACATTTAGAGAGGTGGTGGCCGGGACTGTTAGCGAGACACTAAAAAAGTGAAAGCTAAGTCATTGCACCATAGTAAGGTTGACCGATTCCACAATTACAGGCCAGGACAGCTGGCGACACACTCGGCGATTAGAAGGCTTAGATACCGGTGGACATTCTTGCCGAACAGCAAGCAGAGGTGGAAGCTGAGACAGTGGGCGATACACTTGGCAATAAAAAGGCCTATCACTGTTCGATACTCTGGCTGAAAACCTAGCACAAGTGGAGCCCGAGACACGAAGAGACACAGTGACTGACGCTAAGGCCAGGCACTGGACGAGATGCGAAACTAACCGATATGAAGGCTAAGCCAGTTGTCACAACACTGGCAGACACGCTAGCAAACAGTAGTGGCCGAGACACTTAGTAAGATACATGTCGAAGTAGAGGGCGATGCACTGCTCGACGTGTTAGAAGACACGCTAGGAGACTTTAAGGCCAACATTTTTTTGGGAGACAGTGGCTGATGTAGGGGACGAGGCACTTGTCAACACGATGCATTACAGCTTAGCAGAGATGTAGGTCGAAACATCTGGCGACACCGTACGATGTACAGCATAAGGCATCGTCAAAAACGCTGGTGGACAGGCTAGCACAGGTAAAGCCCGAGACACTTAGCAACCAACTGGCCGATTTAACGGCCGGGATACTGGATGAGAGACAGTGGGTGATGTGAAAGGCAAGGCACTGGTCGACACGCTTTCTGACACGCTAGCAGAGGTGGTGGCCAAGACAATTGCGGACACAGTAACCGGTGTGGAGGCCGAGGCACCCGTCAAAACAGAAGATGACAGTGTTGCAGGAATGGAGGGTTACACAGTTGTGGTGACTTTGAACAAAATTAAAGCTTAAACACTGGTCTAAACACAGGCTCACAGGTTTCCATAACTGCAGGCCGAAATTGTTACCGACACACTAACATGCTAGTAGAGGTAGAGCACAAGACACTAGGAAACACACTGCCCGATGTGATAACCGAGCCACTAACTAATACTCTTGTTTGACACGCTAGCAGAGGTGGAGGCAGAAACACTAAGCGACACACTGGCCAATGTAAGGGCCGAAGCACTTCTTCATGCTCTGGTTAACACGCATGCACAGGTCGAGGCTAAGGCACTCTAGGTAGTGAAGCCTTACACAGAAGTCGAGACACTGAAGGAAGCACTAGACTATATGCAGGATCACAAGTTTTTACATGTGCAAGCCTAGAGTGTTACTAACACACTAATACGCTACTAAATGTAGAGCGCCAGACACTAGGAAACACACTGGCCGATGAATGGCCGACGCACCAATAGATTTTGTGGCTCACACGCTAGCAGAGGTCAAGGCCGAGACGGTAGGCGACAGGTTAGCCGATGTGAAGGCCGAGGCACTACTTTATGCTCCAGCTGACTAGGTAGCAGAGGACAAGGCTGAGACACTGTAAAAGACACTAACTGATCTAAAGACCGAGACACTGGTCAGAGACCTGCATGACACGCAAGCAAAAGATGCAGGCTAACACAATTGGTGACATACGGGGCGAGGTGGAACCCGCTTCACTGCTCTACAAGCTGGCTTACTTTCTGCCTTAGGTCAAGGTCGAGGCACTAGTCGAGGTGGTGGTCGTAACTATAGTATAATTAAAGGCCGAAACACTTGGCAAGAGTGGGAGAGTTGCACGCTAAGGCACTAGTTGACATACTGGCTGAGAAGCTATCAGAGATAAAGGCCAAGACACTTGGTTACACACTTGGTCATGTGGATTTCGGAGAACTATTGGACACGCTGGCTCACACGCCAGGTGAACTGCAGGTTGAGAAACCTGCAGACACACCATGTGATGTGAAAGCCTATGAAATGATAGACGTGCTTGCTTACATGCTATCAGGGAGAGACAAAAAAACACATGCCACTGGCTGATAGGCTTACAGCAGTAAAAGCCAAGACAGTTAGAGACACACTAGGCTATGTGGAGAACTATTCATTAGTTAACAATTTTGCTGCCACGCTAGCAGAGATGAAGGCTAAGACAATTGACGGCACACTGCGCGATGTCCAAGCCGAGGCACTAGTAGACACGACAGCTGACACGCTACCAGAGGTAAAATCGAGAATTTTGCTGACATATTGGGCTATGGTAAAGATAGGTCGAAGTGAAGTCCGAGGTACTGCTCGACGTGCTGGCCTACACGCTAGCAGAAACGGAGCCCATGAAAATTGACAAAACATTGGCCGATGTAGAAGGCATTGCTTAAACGATACAATAGTTAATAGCGGACACAGTTGTCGACGCACTGGGTGATGTGTAGGCCGAGCCACTGGTAGACACGCTGGCTCAGGTGGTAGCAGAATTGGAGGCGGAGACACTTGGCGCCACATTGGGCTATGTAGAGCCCGAGGCACCGGTCGACACACTAGCCGACATTTGGAGAGGTGGTGAACGAGACTGTTAGCCAGACACTAAAGAAGTGAAGGCTAAGGCATTGGACCATAGGCAGATTGACTAATTCCACAATTAAAGGCCAGGACAGCTGGCGACACACTCGTTGATTAGAAGGCTTAGATGCTGGTGGACATGCTCGTCGAACAGCAAGCAGAGGTAAAAGCTGACACAGTGGGTGATACAATTGGCAATGACGAGGCCTATCACTGTTCGATACTATAAGGTTAGCACAACTGAAGCGAAAGACACGAAGCGACACAGTGACCGACGTAAAGGCCAGGCACTGGACGAGATGAGACACTAACAGATATGAAGGCTAAGCCAGTAGTCAAAACGCTGGCAGACACGCTAACAAACAATAGTGGCCGAGACACTTAGTAAGATACAAGTCGAAGTAGAGGGCGAGGCACTGCTCGACGTGTTAGAAGACACGCTAGGAGAGTTTGAGGCCAACATTTTTTTGGGAGACAGTGGCTGATGTAGGGGACGAGGCACTTGTCAACACGATGCATTACAGCTTAGCAGAGATGTAGGTCGAAACATCTGGCGACACAGTACGATGTACAGCATAAGGCATCGGCAAAAACGATAGTTGACAGGCTAGCACAGGTAAAGCCCGAGACACTTAGCAACCAACTGGCCGATTTAACGGCCGGGATACTGGACGAGAGACAGTGGGTGATGTGAAAGGCAAGGCACTGGTCGACACGCTTTCTGACACGCTAGCAGAGGTGGTGGCCAAGACAATTGCGGACACAGTAACCGGTGTGGAGGCCGAGGCACCCGTCAAAACAAAAGAGGACAGTGTTGCAGGAATGGAGGGTTACACAGTTGTGGTGACTTTGAACAAAATTAAAGCTTAAACACTGGTCTAAACGCAGGCTCACAGGTTTCCATAACTGCAGGCCAAAATTGTTACCGACACACTAACATGCTAGTAGAGACACTAGGAAACACACTGCCCGATGTGATAAACGAGCCACTAACTAATACTCTGGTTTGACACGCTAGCAGAGGTGGAGGCAGAAACACTAAGCGACACACTGGCCAATGTAAGGGCCGAAGCACTTCTTCATGCTCTGGTTGTCACGCATGTACAGGTCGAGGCTAAGGCACTCTAGGTAGTGAAGCCTTACACAGAAGTCGAGACACTGAAGGAAGCACTAGACTATATGCAGGATCACAAGTTTTTACAAGTGCAAGCCTAGAGTGTTACTAACACACTAATACGCTACTAAATATAGAGCGCCAGACACTAGGAAACAAACTGGCCGATGGATGGCCGACGCACCAATAGATTTTGTGGCTCACACGCTAGCAGAGGTCAAGGCCGAGACGGTAGGCGACAGGCTAGCCGATACTGCTCGACGTGCTGGCCTACACGCTAGCAGAAACGGAGCCCATGAATATTGACGACACATTGGCCGATGTAGAAGGCATCGCTTACACGATACGATAGTTAAAAGCAAACACACTTGTCGACACACTGGGTGATGTGTAGGCCGAGCCACTGGTAGACACGCTGGCTCAGGTGGTAGCAGAAATGGAGGCGGAGACACTTGGCGCCACATTGGGCTATTTAGAAGCCGAGGCACCGGTCGACACACTAGCTGACATTTGGAGAGGTGGTGGCCGGAACTGTTAGCGAGACACTAAAGAAGTGAAAGCTACGGCATTGGACAATAGGCAGGTCGACCGATTCCATAATTAAAGGCCAGGACAGGGGGCGACACACTCGGCGATTAGGAGGTTTAGATACCGGTGGACATGCTCGTCGAACAGCAAGCAGAGGTAGAAGCTGAGACAGTGGGCGATACACTTGGCAATAAGGAGGCCTATCACTAATCGATACTCTTGCTGAAAGGCTAGCACAAGTGGAGCCCGAGACACGAAGCGACACAGTGACCGACGGAAAGGCCAGGCATTGGACGAGCTGAGACACTAACCGATATGAAGGCCAAGTCAGTGGTCAAAACACTGGAAGACAGGCTAGCAAAAAATAGTGGCCGAGACTCTTAGTAAGATAAGAGTCGAAGTAGAGGCCGAAGCACTAATCGTACGCGTTGGCCTACAGGCTAGGAGAGTTTCAGGCCGACATTTTTTTGCGAGACAGTGGCTGATGTAAGGGACGAGGCACCCTTGAACACGATGCATTACAGCTTAGCAGGGATGTAGGTCGAAACATCTAGCGAAACCGTACGATCTTCAGCATAAGGCATCGGCAAAAGCGCTGGTTGAAATGATAGCAGAGGTTAAGCCCGAGATACTTAGCGACAAACTGACCGAAGTAACGGCCGGGATACTGCACGAGAGACAGTGGGAAAATGTGAAAGGCAAGGCACTGGTCGACACGCTTTCTGACACACTAGCAGAAGTGGTGGCCAAGACAATTGCGGACACAGTAACCGGTGTGGCGGCCGAGGCATTCGTCAATATAGAAGTTAACAGTGTTGCAGGAATGGAGGCTTACACAGTTGAGGTGATATTGAACAAAATTAAAGCTGAGACACTGGTCTAAACGCAGGCTTACAGGTTTCTATAAGTGCAGGCCAAAATGTGACAGACACACTCACACGCTACTAGAGGTAGAGCACAAGACACTAGCAAACACACTGGCCGATGGATGGCCGATGCACCAACTGATCCTGTGGCTCACACGCTAGCAGAGGTCAAGGCCGAGACACTAGGCGGCACGCTAGCCGATGCGAAGCCCGAGGCACTCTCTTACGCTCTAGCTGACTAGGTAGCAGAGGTCAAGGCTGAGACACTGTAGAAGACACTAACTGATGTAAAGACCGAGACAGTGGACAGAGAGCTGCATTACACGCAAACAAAAGATGCAGGCTAACAGAATTGGTGACATACGGAGAGAGGTGGAACCCGAGACACTGCTCTCCACGCTGGCCTACATCCTACCTTAGTTCAAGGTCGAGGCACTAGTCGAGGTGGTGGTTGTCACTATAGTCTAAGTAAAGGCCGAGACACTTGGCGACAGTGGGAGAGTTGGACGCTAAGGCACTAGTTGACATACTGGCTGACAAGCTATCAGAGATAAAGGCCGAGACACTTGGTTACACACTTGGTCATGTGGATTTCGGAGAACTATTAAACACGCTGACTCACACGCACACACAGTGTGATGTGAAAGCCTATGCACTGATAAACGTGCTTGCTTACATGCTAGCAGGGAGAGACAAAAAAACACATGCCGCTGGCTGATAGGCTTACAGCAGTAAAGGCCAAGACAGTTAGAGACACACTAGGCTATGTGGAGCACTATTCATTAGTTAAGAATTTTGCTGCCACGCTAGCAGAGATGAAGGCCAAGAAAATTGACGGCACACCTCACGATCTCCAAGCCGAGGCACTAGTGGACACGACAGCTGACACGCTACCAGAGGTAAAAGCGAGAATTTTGCTGACATATTGAGCTATGGTGAAGATAGGTCAAAGTGAAGGCCGAGGTACTGCTCGACGTGCTGGCCCACACGCTAGCAGAAACGGAGCCCATGAAAATTGACAAAACATTGGCCGATGTAGAAGGCATCGCTTACACGATACGATAGTTAATAGCGGACAAAGTTGTCGACACTGGGTGATGTGTAGGCAGGGCCACTGGTAGACACGTTGNGGAGAGTTGGACGCTAAGGCACTAGTTGACATACTGGCTGACAAGCTATCAGAGATAAAGGCCGAGACACTTGGTTACACACTTGGTCATGTGGATTTCGGAGAACTATTAAACACGCTGACTCACACGCACACACAGTGTGATGTGAAAGCCTATGCACTGATAAACGTGCTTGCTTACATGCTAGCAGGGAGAGACAAAAAAACACATGCCGCTGGCTGATAGGCTTACAGCAGTAAAGGCCAAGACAGTTAGAGACACACTAGGCTATGTGGAGCACTATTCATTAGTTAAGAATTTTGCTGCCACGCTAGCAGAGATGAAGGCCAAGAAAATTGACGGCACACCTCACGATCTCCAAGCCGAGGCACTAGTGGACACGACAGCTGACACGCTACCAGAGGTAAAAGCGAGAATTTTGCTGACATATTGAGCTATGGTGAAGATAGGTCAAAGTGAAGGCCGAGGTACTGCTCGACGTGCTGGCCCACACGCTAGCAGAAACGGAGCCCATGAAAATTGACAAAACATTGGCCGATGTAGAAGGCATCGCTTACACGATACGATAGTTAATAGCGGACAAAGTTGTCGACACTGGGTGATGTGTAGGCAGGGCCACTGGTAGACACGTTGGCTCAGGTGGTAGCAGAATTGGAGGCGGAGACACGTTGCGCCACATTGGGCTATGTGGAGCCCAAGGCACCGGTCGACACACTAGCCGACATTTGGAGAGGTGGTGAACGAAACTGTTAGCGAGACACTAAAGAAGAGAAAGCTAAGGCATTGGACCATAGGCAGATTGACCAATTGCACAATTAAAGGCCAGGACAGCTGGCAACACACTCCGCGATTAGAAGCCCTAGAAACTGGTGGACATGCTCGTCGAACAGCAATCAGAGGTAAAAGCTGACACAGTGGGTGATACAATTGGCAATGACGAGGCCTATCACTGTTCGATACTCTGGCTAAAAGGTTAGCACAACTGAAGCGAAAGACACGAAGCGACACAGTGACCGACGTGGAGGCCAGGCACTGGACGAGATGAGACACTAAAAGATACGAAGGCCAAGCCAATAAGTCGAAACGGTAGCAGACACGCTAACAAACAATAGTGGCCGAGACACTTAGTAAGATACAAGTCGAAGTAGAGGCCGAAGCACTGCTCGACGCGTTGGCCGACACGCTAGGAGAGTTTGACGCCGAAATTTTTTGCGAGACAATTGCTGATGTAGGGGACGATGCACTAGTCAACACGATGTATTACAGCTTAGCAGAGATGTAGGTCGAAACATCTGGCGAAAACGTACGATGTAGAGGATAAGGCATCGGCCGACACGCTGGTTGACAGGCTAGGAGAGGTAAAGCCCGCGACAGTTAGCGACAAACTGTTCGATTTAACGGCTGGGATACTGCACGAGAGACAGTGGGTGATGTGAAAGGCAAGGCACTGGTCGGCACGCTTTCTGACACGCTAGCAGAGGTGGTGGCCAAGACAATTGCGGACACAGTAACCGGTGTGGAGGCCGAGGCACCCGTCAAAACAGAAGTTGAGAGTGTTGCAGGAATGGAGACTTACACATAGATGTGGTGACATTGAACAAAATTAAAGGTAGGGCACTGGTTTAAACTTAGGCTCACAGGTTTCCATAAGTGCAAGCCAAAATTGTTACCGAAACACTAAAACGCTAGTAGAGGTAGAGCACAAGACACTAGGAAAAAAACACTGCCCGATGTGATAACCGAGCCACTAATTAATACTCTGGTTTGACACGCTAGCAGAGGTGGAGAGAGGTTGAAGTAGAGGCCGAGGTAATGCTCGACGTGCTGGCCTACGCACTAGCAGAAACGGAGCCCATGAAAATTGACGACACACTGGCCGATGTAGAAGGCATCGCTTAAACGATACGATGGTTAAAAGCGGACACAGTTCTCGACACACTAGGTGATGTGTAGGCCGAGCACCTGGGAGACACGCTTGCTCAGGTAATAGCAGAATTGGAGGCGGAGACACTTGGCGCCACATTGGGCTATGTGGAGACCGAGGCACCGGTCGACACCCTAGCGGAAATTTGGAGAGGTGGTGGCCGGGACTGTTAGCGAGACACTAAACAAGTGAAAGCTAAGGCATTGGACCATAGGCAGGTTGACCGATTCCACAATTAAAGGTCAGGACAGGTGGCCTACACGCTAGGAGAGTTTAAGGCCGACATTTTTTTTGCGAGACAGTGGCTGATGTATGGGACGAGGCACTTGTGAACACGATGCATTACAGCTTAGCAGAGATGTAGGTCGAATCATCTGCCGAAACCGTACGATCTTCAGCATAAGGCATCGGCAAAAGGGCTGGTTGACAGGATAGCAGAGGTAAAGGACGAGACACTTAGCGACAAACTGGCCGATGTAACGGCCGGCATACTGCACGAGAGACAGTGGGAAATGTGAAAGGCAAGGCACTGGTCGACACGCTTTCTGACACGCTAGCAGAAGTGGTGGCCAAGACAATTGCGGACACAGTAACCGGTGTGGAGGCCGAGGCACTCGTCAATATAGAAGTTAACAGTGTTGCAGGAATGGAGGCTTACACAGTTGAGGTGACATTAAACAAAATTAAAGCTGAGGCACTGGTCTAAACGCAAACTTACAGGTTTCTATAAGTGCAGGCCAAAATTGTTACCGACACACTAACACGCTACTAGAGGTAGAGCACAAGACACTAGGAAACAAACTGCCCGATGTGATATCCGAGCCACTAATTAATACTCTGGTTTGACACGCTAGCAGAGGTAGAGGCAGAGATACTAAGCTACACACTAGCCAATCTAAGACAAGCCAAAATTGTTACCGACACACTAAAACGCTAGTAGAGGTAGAGCACAAGACACTAGGAAACAAACTGCTCGATGTGATAACCGAGCCACTAATTAATACTCTGGTTTGACACGCAAGCAGAGGTGGAGGCAGAGACACTAAGCGACACACTGGCCAATGTAACGGCCGAGGCACTTCTTCATGCTCTGGCTGACACGGAAGCAGAGGTCGAGGCTGAGGCACTCTAGGTACTGAAGCCTTACGCAGAAATCGAGACACTGAACGTAGCACTAGACTATACGCAGGATCACAAGTTTTCACAAGTGCAGGCCTAGAGTGTTAGTAACACACTGATAAGCTACTAAATGTAGAGCGCCAGACACTAGGAAACACACTGGCCGATGCATGGCCGAGGCACCAACTGATCCTGTGGCTCACACGCTAGCAGAGGTCAGGGCCGAGACGCTATGCGACACGCTAGCCGATGTGAAGGCCCAGGCACTACCTTATGGTCTAGCTGACTCGGTAGCAGAGGTCAAGGCTGAGACACTGTAGAAGACACTAAGTGATGTAAAGGCCGATACACTGGTCAGAGAGCTGCATGACACGCAAGCAAAAGATGGAGGCTAACACAATTGGTGACACACAAGGCCAGGTGGAACCCGAGACACAGCCCAGCACGCTGGCTTACATGCTACCTTAGGTCAAGATCGAGGCATTAGTCGAGTTGGTTGTTGTCACTCTATTATAAGTAAAGGCCGAGACACGGCGACAGTGGGAGAGTTGGACGCTAAGGCACTAGTTGACATACTGGGTGACAAGCTATCAGAGATAAAAGCCAGGACACTTGGTTACACGCTTGGTCATGTGGATTTCGCAGAATTATTCGACAAGCTTGCTCACACGCCAGCTGAACTGCAGGTTGAGAAACCTAAAGAAACACCATGTGATGTGAAAGCCTATGCGCTGATAGACGTGCTTGCTTACATGCTAGCAGGGATAAAGAAAAATACGCATGCCGGGACACCCGAAGAAACGCAGAGGTTAAGGCATTGGTCAAGACGCTGGCTGATAGGCTAGCAAAAGTAAAGGCCAAGACAGTTAGAGACACACCACGCCATGTGGAGAACTGTTCATTAGTTAACAAATTTGCTGCCACGCTCGTAGAGATAAAGGCCAAAACAATTGACGGCACACTGCGCGATGTCCAGCCCGAGGCACTGGTGGAAACGACATCTTACACGCTACCAGAGGTAAGAGCGAGCTATGGTGAAGAGAGATCGACGTGGAGGCCGAGGTACTGCTCGACGTGCTGGCCTACACGCTAGCAGAAACGGAGCCCATGAAAATAGACGACACATTGGCCGATGTAGAAGGCATCGCTTACACGATACGATAGTTAAAAGCGGACACAGTTGTCGACACATTGGGTGAAGTGCAGGCCGAGCCACTGGTAGACACGCTGGCTCAGGTGGTAGCAGAATTGGAGGCGGAGACGCTTGGCGCCACATTGAGCTATGTGGAGCCAGAGGCACCGGTCGACAAACTAGCCGACATTTGGAGAGATGGTGACCGAGACTGTTAGCGAGACACTAAAGAAGTGAAAGCTAACGCATTAGTCCATAGGCAGATTGACCTATTCCACAATTAAAGGCCAGGACAGTTGTCGACACACGCGGCGATTAGGAGACTTAGATACCGGTGGACATGCTCGTCGAACGGCAAGCAGAGGTGGAAGCTTAGACAGTGGGCGAGACACTTGGCAATAAGGAGGCCTATCACTGTTCGATACTCTGGCTGAAAGGTTAGCACAACTGCAGCGAAAGACACGAAGTGACACAGTGACCGACGTGAAGGCCAGGCACTGGACGAGATGATACACTAACCGATATGAAGGTCAAGCCAGTGGTCAAAACGATGGCAGACACGCTAGCAAACAATAGTGTCCGAGACACTTAGTAAGATACAAGTCGAAAAGAGGCCGAAGCACTGCTCGACGCGTTGGCCGACACGCTAGGAGACATTGAGGCCGACAATTTTTTGCAAGACAGTGGCTGATGTAGGGGACGAGGCACTTGTCAACACGATGCATTACGGCTTAGCAGAGATGTAGGTCGAAACGCCTGGCGACACTGTACGATGTACAAGATAAGGGGTCGGCCGACACGCTGGTTGACAGGCTAGCAGAGGTAAAGCCCGAGACACTTGGCGAAAAACTGGCCGATATAAAGGCCGGGATACTGCACGAGAGACAGTGGGTGATGTGAAAGGCAAGGCACTGGTCGACACGCTTTCTGACACGCTAGTAGAGGTGGTGGCAAAGACAATTGCGGACACAGTAACCGGTGTGGAGGCCGAGGCACCCGTCAAAACAGAAGTTGACAGTGTTGCAGGAATAGAGGCTTACACAGTTGTGGTGACATTGAACAAAATTAAAGCTGTGGCACTGGTCTAAACGCAGGCTCACAAGTTTCTATAAGTCTTTCTATAAGTCTTTCTACAGTACCACGGAGTGATATGTGCCATCTCGAATATAAAACGTAAAAACCATTGTCCACAAATGAACGGTGCTAAAACCGACACCAGAAGCCTATTATCCTCTGAAGCTTTCTGTAAATTAGCTTAGAAGACACTAAGTGATATAAAGACCGAGACAGTGGTCAGAGAGCTGCATTACACGAGAGCAAAAGATGCAGGCTAAGACAATTGGTGACACACGGGGCGTGCTGGAACCCGAGACACTGCTCTACGCGCTGGCCTACATCCTACCGTAGTTCAACGTCGAGGCACTAGTCGAGGTGGTGGTTGTCACCATAGTATAAGTAAAGGCCGAGACACTTGGCGACAGTGGGAGAGTTGGACGCTAAGGCAATACTTGACATACTGGCTGGCAAGCTATCAGACATAAAGGCCAAGACACTTGGTTACACACTTGGACATGTGGATTGCGGAGAACTATTGGACACGCTGTCCTACAGGCCAGATGAACTGCAGGTTGAGAAACCTGCACACACACCATGTGTTGTGAAAGCCTATGAACTGATAGACGTGCTTGCTTACAAGCTTGAAGGGATAAAGAATAAGACACATTCCGCTGGGTGATAGGCTAGCAGAAATAAAGGCCAAGACAGTTAGAGACACACTAGGCCATGTGGTGAACTATTCATTAGTTAACAAATTTGCTGCCACGGTAGCAGAGACAAAGGCCAAGACAATTGACGGCACACTGCGCGATGTCCAAGCCGAGGCACTGGTGGACACGACAGCTGACAAGCTAGCAAAGGTAAAAGCGAGAATTTTGCCGACATATTGAGCTATGGTGAAGATAGGTCGAAGTGAAGGCCGAGGTACTGCTCGACGTGCTGGCCTACACGCTCACAAAAGCGGAGCCTATGAAAATAGACAACACATTGGCCGATGTAGAAGGCATCGCTTACATGATACGATAGTTAAAAGCAAACACATTTGTCGACATACTTGGTGATGTCTAGGCCGAGCCACTGGTAGACACGCTGACTCAGGTGGCAGCAGAATTGGAGGCGGAGACAGTTGGCGCCACATTGGGCTATGTAGAGCCCGAGGCACCGGTCGACACACTAGCCGACATTTGGAGAGGTGGTGGCCGGGACTGTTAACGAGACACTAAAGAAGTGAAAGCTAAGGCGTTGGACAATAGGCAGGTTGACCGATTCCACAATTAAAGGCCGGAACAGCTTGCGACACACTCGGCGATTAGGAGGCTTAGATACCGGTCGACATGCTCGTCGAACAGTAAGCAGAGGTGGAAGCTAAAACAGTGGGCGATACACTTGGCAATAAGGAGGCCTATCACTGATCGATACTCTGGCTGAAAGGCTAGCACAAGTGGAGCCCGAGACACGAAGCGACACAGTGACCGACGTAAAGGCCAGGCACTGGACGAAATGAGACACTAACCGATATAAAGGCCAAGCTAGTGGTCAAAACGATNGTTAGCACAACTGAAGCGAAAGACATGAAGCGACACAGTGACCGACGTAAAGGCCAGGCACTGGACGAGATGAGACCCTAACAGATATGAAGGCCAAGCCAGTAGTCAAAACGCTGGCAGACACGCTAACAAACAATAGTGGCCGAGACACTTAGTAAGATACAAGTCGAAGTAGAGGCCGAAGCACTGCTCGACGCGTTGGCCGACACGCTAGGAGAGTTTGACGCCGAAATTTTTTGCGAGACAATTGCTGATGTAGGGGACGATGCACTAGTCAACACGATGTATTACAGCTTAGCAGAGATGTAGGTCGAAACATCTGGCGAAAACGTACGATGTAGAGGATAAGGCATCGGCCGACACGCTGGTTGACAGGCTAGGAGAGGTAAAGCCCGCGACAGTTAGCGACAAACTGTTCGATTTAACGGCTGGGATACTGCACGAGAGACAGTGGGTGATGTGAAAGGCAAGGCACTGGTCGGCACGCTTTCTGACACGCTAGCAGAGGTGGTGGCCAAGACAATTGCGGACACAGTAACCGGTGTGGAGGCCGAGGCACCCGTCAAAACAGAAGTTGAGAGTGTTGCAGGAATGGAGACTTACACATAGATGTGGTGACATTGAACAAAATTAAAGGTAGGGCACTGGTTTAAACTTAGGCTCACAGGTTTCCATAAGTGCAAGCCAAAATTGTTACCGAAACACTAAAACGCTAGTAGAGGTAGAGCACAAGACACTAGGAAAAAAACACTGCCCGATGTGATAACCGAGCCACTAATTAATACTCTGGTTTGACACGCTAGCAGAGGTGGAGAGAGGTTGAAGTAGAGGCCGAGGTAATGCTCGACGTGCTGGCCTACGCACTAGCAGAAACGGAGCCCATGAAAATTGACGACACACTGGCCGATGTAGAAGGCATCGCTTAAACGATACGATGGTTAAAAGCGGACACAGTTCTCGACACACTAGGTGATGTGTAGGCCGAGCACCTGGGAGACACGCTTGCTCAGGTAATAGCAGAATTGGAGGCGGAGACACTTGGCGCCACATTGGGCTATGTGGAGACCGAGGCACCGGTCGACACCCTAGCGGAAATTTGGAGAGGTGGTGGCCGGGACTGTTAGCGAGACACTAAACAAGTGAAAGCTAAGGCATTGGACCATAGGCAGGTTGACCGATTCCACAATTAAAGGTCAGGACAGGTGGCCTACACGCTAGGAGAGTTTAAGGCCGACATTTTTTTTGCGAGACAGTGGCTGATGTATGGGACGAGGCACTTGTGAACACGATGCATTACAGCTTAGCAGAGATGTAGGTCGAATCATCTGCCGAAACCGTACGATCTTCAGCATAAGGCATCGGCAAAAGGGCTGGTTGACAGGATAGCAGAGGTAAAGGACGAGACACTTAGCGACAAACTGGCCGATGTAACGGCCGGCATACTGCACGAGAGACAGTGGGAAATGTGAAAGGCAAGGCACTGGTCGACACGCTTTCTGACACGCTAGCAGAAGTGGTGGCCAAGACAATTGCGGACACAGTAACCGGTGTGGAGGCCGAGGCACTCGTCAATATAGAAGTTAACAGTGTTGCAGGAATGGAGGCTTACACAGTTGAGGTGACATTAAACAAAATTAAAGCTGAGGCACTGGTCTAAACGCAAACTTACAGGTTTCTATAAGTGCAGGCCAAAATTGTTACCGACACACTAACACGCTACTAGAGGTAGAGCACAAGACACTAGGAAACAAACTGCCCGATGTGATATCCGAGCCACTAATTAATACTCTGGTTTGACACGCTAGCAGAGGTAGAGGCAGAGATACTAAGCTACACACTAGCCAATCTAAGACAAGCCAAAATTGTTACCGACACACTAAAACGCTAGTAGAGGTAGAGCACAAGACACTAGGAAACAAACTGCTCGATGTGATAACCGAGCCACTAATTAATACTCTGGTTTGACACGCAAGCAGAGGTGGAGGCAGAGACACTAAGCGACACACTGGCCAATGTAACGGCCGAGGCACTTCTTCATGCTCTGGCTGACACGGAAGCAGAGGTCGAGGCTGAGGCACTCTAGGTACTGAAGCCTTACGCAGAAATCGAGACACTGAACGTAGCACTAGACTATACGCAGGATCACAAGTTTTCACAAGTGCAGGCCTAGAGTGTTAGTAACACACTGATAAGCTACTAAATGTAGAGCGCCAGACACTAGGAAACACACTGGCCGATGCATGGCCGAGGCACCAACTGATCCTGTGGCTCACACGCTAGCAGAGGTCAGGGCCGAGACGCTATGCGACACGCTAGCCGATGTGAAGGCCCAGGCACTACCTTATGGTCTAGCTGACTCGGTAGCAGAGGTCAAGGCTGAGACACTGTAGAAGACACTAAGTGATGTAAAGGCCGATACACTGGTCAGAGAGCTGCATGACACGCAAGCAAAAGATGGAGGCTAACACAATTGGTGACACACAAGGCCAGGTGGAACCCGAGACACAGCCCAGCACGCTGGCTTACATGCTACCTTAGGTCAAGATCGAGGCATTAGTCGAGTTGGTTGTTGTCACTCTATTATAAGTAAAGGCCGAGACACGGCGACAGTGGGAGAGTTGGACGCTAAGGCACTAGTTGACATACTGGGTGACAAGCTATCAGAGATAAAAGCCAGGACACTTGGTTACACGCTTGGTCATGTGGATTTCGCAGAATTATTCGACAAGCTTGCTCACACGTCAGCTGAACTGCAGGTTGAGAAACCTAAAGAAACACCATGTGATGTGAAAGCCTATGCGCTGATAGACGTGCTTGCTTACATGCTAGCAGGGATAAAGAAAAATACACATGCCGGGACACCCGAAGAAACGCGGAGGTTAAGGCATTGGTCAAGACGCTGGCTGATAGGCTAGCAAAAGTAAAGGCCAAGACAGTTAGAGACACACTACGCCATGTGGAGAACTGTTCATTAGTTAACAAATTTGCTGCCACGCTCGTAGAGATAAAGGCCAAAACAATTGACGGCACACTGCGCGATGTCCAGGCCGAGGCACTGGTGGACACGACATCTTACACGCTACCAGAGGTAAGAGCGAGCTATGGTGAAGAGAGGTCGAAGTGGAGGCCGAGCTACTGCTCGACGTGCTGGCCTACACGCTAGCAGAAACGAAGCCCATGAAAATTAACGACACATTGGCCGATGTAGAAGGCGTCGCTTACACGATACGATAGTTAAAAGCGGACAAAGTTGTCGACACAGTGGGTAATGTGTAGGCCGAGCCACTGGTAGACACGCTGGCTCAGGTGGTAGCACAATTGGAGGCGGAGACGCTTGGCGCCACATTGAGCTATGTGGAGCCAGAGGCACCTGTCGACAAACTAGCCGACATTTGGAGAGATGGTGACCGAGACTGTTAGCGAGACACTAAAGAAGTGAAAGCTAAGGCATTAGTCCATAGGCAGATTGACCTATTCCACAATTAAAGGCCAGGACAGTTGTCGACACACGCGGCGATTAGGAGACTTAGATACCGGTGGACATGCTCGTCGAACGGCAAGCAGAGGTGGAAGCTTAG
>CALNXI010003721.1:24043-36339 GCA_942486025.1 Porites evermanni
AGCGCGCTTTTATTTGGAAGATAGAATAGATTCTACAATCAGGGTTAAAAGAGCCCGGGCAAGTCTAGGCAAGCCTATTGTTCCTATTGTAGTAGAGTGACGCTCATTAGTAAACCTATCCACTTCATTATATATGGAGGAAGACACTTAACTAGTATGCAGGAAATCCAAATTAGTATGCGGGAAGGCAGTGAGCAGACTTTTATGCCATTCAAACAATAGAAATACGGCAACCAACCAGAAGGCTTCGTCAAACGAGACAGCCAATGAGCGTCTTTCTAATTCCGGTCAACCAATCAAAACAACTATGACATCATAGTACCCCGGAATACATATGACATCATCTTCCGAAAATAACTAAAACCTGTCAAACCGGTTATACCAACCATGACATCATCCATCTAAAAATAGCACATGACCTTATCTTTATGAGATACCACAGCATTTTATTCATGAGATCAATACAATAGCCTTTGACGTCAGCGACGTTAATTTATTCCCCCCTACCTTAATGAGATTCCCCCCCAAAAAAGAGGTTAATTTCATCCCTCCTATACTACTAATAATGCTTTAATGCATCTCAGTCTCAGCTGCTCTGATCTTTATGCATTTTGGAAGAATGAACGCTCTGTCACGTGGTAGCTGGACTGCTTCGATACACCCGGCTACGCCCTGGCCTAAGAGACTTCAGAAGTGACTTGACTCTAATATCCATCCTATTCTGCTTTTTAGATACAGCTTAGAGCATGCCCACTTCTTCTCGAGAAAAAGAAAGGTCCGCTCCATCTATAAGCGTATTCGAAATTTTAGATATCAAAAGGAGACAAACTTGAAAACTAAATGTCATTAATCAAAGACCAAAAATACCATTTTTAGATCTGTAGTTTTGCTTACTGTTTTGTGGGACTATTCTAAATTCGCCCCAAAATGGTTTCGGTATAAATAAACTGGTCGGTAAAAACGCTGTTACACGACGCGAGTATATGAAGTTGCTGCAGGCCCCGGTTTATGGGCTCCTGAGCCATCAACAACGTTTGTTCAACCGGAAAAACTGAATTTCCATTTAAAACTACCTGTAAAATTTGACAGGTGCTTCCCCCTTTTTGCATAGGTTTTTGATGAAGACAGTTATTTGAGCAGGTGTAATTTTAAAACTCTCTCGTCCAATTAAATGACTGAATTTTATCTAAACTTTTTACCGCATGGTACAGACTCTACTTCAAATATAGATTATTACATCTTGCTTCCTATTACCCTTCTCAACACGGAATTACACGGAATGCAAATACACTATAACGTGCTCTTATGTCGATTTTTTTGTCAAAATACGAATATATTTCCCCCAAAGGAAGCTCCTCGCTGCCTTGTTTGATTAAGACAGGATGAGTGCTAAGTGCTTAGATATTAAACCTCAGTGACAACCAATACAACGCACGTGTATTTTAATGATAAATACATGTTGAGCTGGTTTAACAAGCAACTGAATTAGTTGGTGTGCAAGCGCTTGATTGAAAAGAACCAGATACAAGAAGCTGCAAATACCCTGTGATTCATGTTATCAATGGAAATCCATTTTGAGAAGGAAATTTGTCTCGGTACTGGTATATCGTTTATGATTCTGTCATTTCTTATTGTAGTTCCTAATGGCATCGTCTTGTACGCACTTTACAGAAACCCTCTTCGTTGCTTTCGAAAAGCTTTCTCTGTGTTTTTGGCGTTTATTTCTGGAGTGGATTTCTTCATCGGCACCGTAGTATGCATTGGAGAAACAACAATCAGATTTCTGTGCGCGTTTGGCGACCATAGCCTCCCTCAAGAAGGAGACATTTTAAGAATAATCGGGTACGCAGCAATCAACAGTTCTGTTCTCCTGGTAACCGCGATGTCGGTCGATCGCTTTATAGCGGTTGTTTTTCCTCATTTTCATCTCCGCAAAGTCGGTCAACGGAAACTCGTCTATTTCAACACAGCGATGATCATCTTCTCCTTGATTTTCGCCCTGCTCCAACTTCATCCTGACATTTCAGTTGAAGTTTACAGAAACGTAGACCAATATTTGCACGCCGTTTTTCGTCTTTCCACCAGCACTTTATGTTATTTGGGAATGTTTTTCGTTTTGAGGAAGCAATCATCTCGGATTGGTCTTCAAAGACAAACGGCATTCGCAACGCCCGGCAACTTAACACTTCAAGATATGCGACGAGTAAAAAGAGCACAAATGGAGAGAAAATTCGCAACAACCTCATTTTTTATTTTAGCATGTCTGATTCTTTCGCTCACTCCATATTTTGTGGCAATTATAATTGCAGCTCACTGCGCGAGTTGTGGTGAACAAAACTGGTTTTTTGTACTCGTAGAGGCAAGTGTCACCTTTCTTTTCCTCAATTCAGCCGCGAATCCGTTTTTAACCACATTTCGCATTAACGAGTGAAAGAAATCTGTGAAAATAGTTCTTCATGTAACACAGGAAGGGAACAGAACTAACTTGGGTGATTTCCAGCTGCCTCCTACCTCACTAAGGAACAGCAATTTTGTTTCTTTGTGAGTGCCTCGCCACAGGTTTCAGACAGTAAAAGTTAGTATAAATCCCCGCAAGATGAATTCACCCTTTGACTCCCCCGTACGGGGAGTCTGTACGGATGGACGGGCGTATGCTCCGCTAAGAAATACCACTACTTTGTTTTAGAGGACAACTATAATACACGGACAGCTCTGTAAAACGGACAACTAGAGTTGGTCCCTACCTTTCTTTACTCCTTTTGACTCTCTATAAGATGGACAGTTACGGTACGTTCCTTTGGGATGATGCGGATCAGGATCAGTGATCCGAGATCTCTCCGATCATGGTGGATAAAATGAACCGATAGATCCAATCTGGAAAAGGATTCATTTGTTCATTTGATCTACCATGATCTGACGGTCTCAAAGCTGTCCGTCTTAGACCTAGCCTGCGTAGCAAGCGCTTGGAAGTAGTGGGCACAACAGGCGCTTGCTCTCCTCTCGCGTGTCTCCCTGTCACGCGCCCGTTCTTTCTTGCGGCCACTACTTCCAAGCGCCTGCTACGCCGGCCATTTTAGACCTGGTCTTGACTGTATTACCTCCCAGAGGGGGTCTCCTTGTAAGCCAAACACATGGTATGTTAAGATGTTAGGAGCTCCTGCTCCTTATTATTATATGTTGTTTATATAAATGTAAATCTGTGAATAGATAGGGAAAATAAACCTTGATTAACGGATCAATACAAAAGAATGTGAGCAACTTTTCAATTGGTTGCCAAACATGCCTTAATGCAAAAGCATAAAAATCGCTGGAGATCAGTCATATTTCTCAGTGATGTGTATACTTGTACAAAAGGGACATCTGGTGGCTTGTATTTATATTCCTTACTGTTCAACAAACAAGATTGTAATATACTGATATAAGAAATCCAAACAATTTTTGCAATGTTTTGTACATCCTCGACTAAACTGAAAATAGAATTAAATAATTGCAACTTTTGAGCTCGCTACATCCAAAAACAACAACAATAACAACAACAACAAACAAACAATCAAATAAATAAAATAACTGTAATTGAGCTACTCAAACTAATTTTTCTGCTTACCTTCAAAAACGCGATGGACCGATTATTTGAACAGAGGTCCAAACCGCATTCTAGGGTATTTTTTGGTTTGCCCAAAGCGTTTATCTAAACAACATTTATAGCGCGAACACTTTCACGAAAGCATACTAAACTAGACAAGCATTCACCTTCTTAAAATGGCCCAAACAGGAAGATATCTAGAGGTCCAAATTTAAACGGCGGCCCAAGTAAGATTTCGTTTAAATAACCAATCCAATAAAATTATGCACTTTTAATAGCTGTGTTAGCTCGTTTCACAGAAGCCCATTGCGAACTTTTGAACAGGGTTGAGACCAAAATGTACATGCGTTAAGAAACAGTGACTACTAATAAGAAGCTGTCAATCCGTTAATATTCCCTTAACATAAAATATACCGCATATGATCAGATCGAAAAATTCTGAGTGTGAAACTGCGTGCGATTTCATTGTTTTTCTCCGGAAAATGGGCATTTAATGGGGATAGTCGTTGATCTACAAATGCAGGCTCACCCAGAAAAAAGCCACAAAGCGGCGTATTCTAAATTCTGGGAATGTCTACGAAGAATGTCCAAAACAGTATTTTGAAATAAGTTGGACAATTTCGGAGAGAAATTTGAATATTATTGGTCCGTTTTCGTAGTATATGGCGGATAAACTGATGTTCAAGTGCGCAGGAAAAGGACACGGCAAGTAAGACCCGGCACCTTAGTTTAACGCAACAACAATCAATTTGCGATTATATGACAAGCGAGCCAACTCGGTTAGCTGGGATCCCGGTATTGTAATGCTGGGAACCCTGGTGGACATTTTCCAAGTAATCACGCTTTCCGGGTGGCCAGGCGAATGAACAAAACGAGAAACAGGACAGCGGGTAACACACTGTTCATGCGCATTGCTTCCGTGGCTCATGTGATTACACCCTTTATACTTTGAGTTGTATTGCCAGGCAGTCTGCTTTGGCATTTTCCGCTTTCGTGGTTCGTGTATGAGAGAATACGACTTAATCTAATTAACCCAAAGGTTTTAAAAGCAGAACACGATTTGCATGTGAAGATTTTGGACTCTGTCCTATTTACGGTTCCACCTTGAAAGAACGACTTGTTTACGAGGTCATTTTGCTCAATACGATTTTAAGGAATCACCTCCTTTCAAAAAATATGCAATGAAATTATGTATCATTCAAGTGCCATCTTCTTTGGCGCTCGACAACTGAGAACAAAAATTTTGTCAAACTCTTGGCAATATGCCAAACCATTCACATTTCTTTGTGTGCTGCGAGGAAGATTATTTTCCAAAGGGGAAATTTAAATCACTTAATAGTTTGTTTCACTCAGTGTACCTTGTTTTTTTTTTTTCAAAAAGGTTGTTTTCTTTTGCAGATTTGTTTGCCGTGCGTTATGTAACGAAGATAAATGCTGTGTTGTGACACGTCTTGCGGCGGACATTCGCGTCGCTTGGCTTGTTTACGTTCGCATGTATTGCGTGCCCATTGCAACTTTGAATCAAAACAATGAATGAATGAACTAACCGTGTTAGTTCGTTTAACAGAAGGCCATTGCGAACTTTTGTACAGCGTCGAGACCAAACTGTACATGCGTTAACAAACAGGGACTACTAATAAGAAGCTGTTAATCCGTTAATATTCCCTTAACGTACAGTATACCGCATATGATCAGAGCGAAAAATCGTGAGTTCGAGACGGCGCGTGCGATTTCATTGTTTTTCTTCAGGAAGTGGGCATTTAATGGAGATAGTTATTGATCTACAAATGCAGGCTTACCCACAAAAAAGCCCCAAAGCCTTGTTCTAAATTCTGTGAATGTCTACGAAGTATGTTGAAAACGGAATTTTGAAATAAGTTGGACAAGTCCAGGGAAAAATTTGAATATTATTAGTCCGTTTTTGTAGAAAAAGCGGATAAATGGATGTTCAAGTGCGCGGAAAAAACAAGGAGATAACAAGTAGCTCCCTCAAGTAACCAATGGTTACCGAGCAAGGACAAAAAAACACACAGCTTCGTAGATTATCCGCATAGAAAATAAAGGGGTTAAAAATCGAAATTGAACCAAAGTATGGNTCGTTTAACAGAAGGCCATTGCGAACTTTTGTACAGCGTCGAGACCAAACTGTACATGCGTTAACAAACAGGGACTACTAATAAGAAGCTGTTAATCCGTTAATATTCCCTTAACGTACAGTATACCGCATATGATCAGAGCGAAAAATCGTGAGTTCGAGACGGCGCGTGCGATTTCATTGTTTTTCTTCAGGAAGTGGGCATTTAATGGAGATAGTTATTGATCTACAAATGCAGGCTTACCCACAAAAAAGCCCCAAAGCCTTGTTCTAAATTCTGTGAATGTCTACGAAGTATGTTGAAAACGGAATTTTGAAATAAGTTGGACAAGTCCAGGGAAAAATTTGAATATTATTAGTCCGTTTTTGTAGAAAAAGCGGATAAATGGATGTTCAAGTGCGCGGAAAAAACAAGGAGATAACAAGTAGCTCCCTCAAGTAACCAATGGTTACCGAGCAAGGACAAAAAAACACACAGCTTCGTAGATTATCCGCATAGAAAATAAAGGGGTTAAAAATCGAAATTGAACCAAAGTATGGAAGAGATTATTTCCTCACTGTTTCCTTATTTTCCTTTGTGTAGGGGGAGAAGTTAGTCAACTCACTATAAAGTTGAAATATTTTACATCTTTCTGGAATGAAGTGCTTCGTCAAGTCTGAATAAACAGACAGGGCCGTTTAACAAATATAGAAATTCTCCGAAGGTTGCAGAGAGATGTAAAGACGACATAAAAAATCTAAAGTGAAGGATACGCAAGTGAATAAGCAGCAGAGGCGGATCCAGGAATATTTTAAGGGAGGGTCCAAACTTTGGTTCAGAAAGGACTGCTGAACTTTTTTGTGGCAAATTACTGACTTCCCACAAGAAACGACCATGTGTTTTTCAATTTGTGAACGTTGGCGCAGGAAACTTTGCTTTGCGAGCAGTTCATATGATGGTAGCCAAAAACAATTATTTTTTAATACCCCTGGAAAATTTTGTTTTGCGAACAGATCGTAGGAGGGTTTTATTTTTAATATCCCTGGAATACAGTTTAGTGGCAAAGTGCAACGCCCGTTTCATTGAGGAAAAATCAGCCAGATAACAAGGAAAAAGTGATAAACGACCCTGCCGATGTAAGAATTTGTGTCAAACAAGCGCCAGCTCTGATGGGGGGAGGGGGGGGGCGGGTCCGGACCCTCCCCCTGGATCCGCCACTGAGCTGAACTTAAGAACAAAGCCTGTTTTCATTCGTGAAATAAGAAGTCATTGCGAGAAGACATTTGACCGTGGAAACTAGGCGACACAAAGACTGGAAAACCAACTCTTGTAAATTGCAGAATTTATACAAAAGAAGTTAACATGAGCTGAACTTAAGAAGAAAGCCTGTTTTCATTCGTGAAATAAGAAGTCATTGTGAGAAGACATTTGACGGTGGAAACTGGGCGACACAAAGACTGGAAAACCAACTCTTGTAAATTGCAGAATTTATACAAAAGAAGTTAACATGTACCTAATATGCATCAAATGAAACGCCGCAAGTGTGAACACAACAATATGACAGGCACTTATTCGCCTCCTGCAGCTTAACCTTATTAGTAAAATCCAACTAGTGGTCTATTATCCATGCTGCGTTCTGATTGGTTCAGCTACTACTAGGCTATATGTTATAGCCCACTAGTAGCGAAAAGCGCCGGCTTTGAAAAATGGCGGCTGAATCCCGTTTTGCTGGCTAAAGTTGTTTTGTCTTGATATTTTTGACTACCTTTTTGGTTTTTCCTAAAACAATTATTCATCTCGCCCTCATGGCCTCCGAGTCAATAGCCCATTCCGCCTTCGGCCTCATGGGCTATTGAAACAGAGCCCATTCGCGCTCGAGGAATAATTGTTAAATATGCTCACTAAATCTGTGATTGCTTTGTAAGGTAACCCCTAACACTTTTAAACAAGAAACTTGGGTTATATTGTTCACAGGTTCTATATCATGAGCAACCCTCTTGCAAAGTATCAGTTCATTGCATTTTTTGGGATTACATGCCATGGCATTATCTTGTGTCCAACTGAAAAACTGATTGACAACCTCTTGAGAAAGATCTATTTCATTCTTAATACTTAGTTTGACTAGCAGGGTGGTGTCGTCGGACTATTTGATTATGCTGGTAATGGCCAAAAGATGGCCCCCACTTACACTACCCTGGGTTGTTCCTTTGTTCGGGTTAAATATTTGTCTTTGTTTCCTATCCATTAGAATGCTTAGGTACCAGTTAACAACATATGGATCAAGATGAAGAGCCTTTAACTTTTCCGCAACTAATGAGTGTTTCACATTATCAAAGGCTTTCAAAAATCCATTGCAAAAAGCAACATAGTTACAATCCTTATCGTCAAGTGCCTTCAAGTAACTTACTGTACATGTATTTGAATCAAGGTGTCCGTACAACAGCAGCCCTCCGTATACGAATATTGGGTGCCCGCCAGATTTCCCTCAAAGACTTTCTTACTGTAGCAATAGTATACAGTTCCTTCAAAAAAGCGTGCTATAACTGGAGTCATGGATATTGAACAGGAGTGTTTACCTTGGATAGGTATGTCCACTGTTCAAAAAGGGGCCATTTTATAGAAGTGTCTCAACGCTTTTGTCCCTCATTGTAGCTGTTAAGACACGGAAGAAAACAAAATATTGTGATGAAAAAAAAAANTATGCTCACTAAATCTGTGATTGCTTTGTAAGGTAACCCCTAACACTTTTAAACAAGAAACTTGGGTTATATTGTTCACAGGTTCTATATCATGAGCAACCCTCTTGCAAAGTATCAGTTCATTGCATTTTTTGGGATTACATGCCATGGCATTATCTTGTGTCCAACTGAAAAACTGATTGACAACCTCTTGAGAAAGATCTATTTCATTCTTAATACTTAGTTTGACTAGCAGGGTGGTGTCGTCGGACTATTTGATTATGCTGGTAATGGCCAAAAGATGGCCCCCACTTACACTACCCTGGGTTGTTCCTTTGTTCGGGTTAAATATTTGTCTTTGTTTCCTATCCATTAGAATGCTTAGGTACCAGTTAACAACATATGGATCAAGATGAAGAGCCTTTAACTTTTCCGCAACTAATGAGTGTTTCACATTATCAAAGGCTTTCAAAAATCCATTGCAAAAAGCAACATAGTTACAATCCTTATCGTCAAGTGCCTTCAAGTAACTTACTGTACATGTATTTGAATCAAGGTGTCCGTACAACAGCAGCCCTCCGTATACGAATATTGGGTGCCCGCCAGATTTCCCTCAAAGACTTTCTTACTGTAGCAATAGTATACAGTTCCTTCAAAAAAGCGTGCTATAACTGGAGTCATGGATATTGAACAGGAGTGTTTACCTTGGATAGGTATGTCCACTGTTCAAAAAGGGGCCATTTTATAGAAGTGTCTCAACGCTTTTGTCCCTCATTGTAGCTGTTAAGACACGGAAGAAAACAAAATATTGTGATGAAAAAAAAAATGGAACTAAATTAAACGAAGGAAAACTTTATACAGCGGAAAGCATTCTTCACTTAAGTAACATCTTCACATAATTATACATGTATATGTCATATGATTTTCATAATGCTAAAGAAGAGCTTCATTACTCATCTCCTCTTGAAAAATCCCACAACTGTGTCTCTCCACAATTGCTGATCGCATGCCTTCCATATTATTCCATATTATTATTGTGGGTTGTTTGTCAATTGTGGCTTTAAAATCAATGTCTTCCGCTTTTACTCTCTTCCCCTCACACCGGAAACGTTAAGATGGATAGTCGTTTTTCTGGCAACATTCAAGTGACGTTACCCGAGTATGAATAACAATATTGTATTTCATACTTCTTCAAGGTTCCTCCTTTACTAAAGCACTGCTGCAGTGCTTACATTGATAAGGTGTGGAACTCTTTGATGTTTCTTTAAGCTTCCTGCTTCGCTGAAACACTTTCCGCACTGTTTACATTCATAAGGCTTTTCCCCCGTGTGAACTCTTTGATGTTTCTTTAAGTTTTCTGCTAGGCTAAAACACTTGCCACAGTGTTTACACTTATGAGGCTTTTCCCCAGTGTGAACTCTTTTATGTCTTCTTAGGTGTCCTGCGTCCCTAAAACACTTGCCACACTGCTTACATTCGTTAAGCTTTTCTGCAATGTGAACAGTGTTATGTTTCTTTAAGCTTTCTGGTTGGTTAAAACACTTGCCACAATGATTACATTCATAAGGCTTTTCCCCAGTGTGAACTCTGTTGTGTTTCTGTAAGTTTCCTACTTGGATAAAACGCTTTCCACACTGTGTACATTCATAACGCTTTTCCCCATTGTGAACTCTTTCATGACTCCTTAGGTTTCCTGGTGCGCTAAAACACTTGTCGCACTGTTTACAGTCATATGGCTTTTCCCCAGTGTGAACTCTATTATGTCTTTTTAAGCTTCCTGCATCACTTAAACACTTGCCACACTGTTTACATTCATAAGACTTTTCTCCAGTGTGCACCTTGTTATGTCTCTTTAAGGTTCCTGCTTCACTAAAACACTTGCCACACTGTTTACATTCATAAGGCTTTTCCCCAGTGTGAACTTTGTTATGTCTTTTTAAGCTTCCTACATCGCTCAAACACTTTCCACACTGTTTACATTCATAATGCTTTTCCCCAGGGTTAAGTCTTTCATGGGCCGTTAGCTGCCCTGCTTGGTGAAAACACTTGAAGGGCATTGACCTACAGTGTAGTTCTCCTAAGAGTTCCAATTGCCAGAAAAAAAGAATCATTATTAGTCAAAGCCACAACTATAAAATTCTAGAGAGGGGAATATTAACGAGATTCACTTTTACACGCGGCATTTTTCAGGGCCAATGGGTGTGTTTCTTGAAAGTCCTGGTAACTTTCCCGGCCTGAAAAGCTGCTTTGTGTTTGCCGGGTTTGACATCAAGATCAAAGTTTCAATAATTTTGAAAATGTTAAAACGTAACTATCAGTTAACAAAGCAAAATTGACTGGTTTATGGGCTAGGAACTGGCTACTGTTCAGCAGGTTTGGACTTTAAAATTTGCCTTTGGGCCTGAAAAGTTTTGGGCCTTTCAAGAAACGAACCCCAACTTTTAATCAAGTGAGTACCTTACTCTGACAAGAAGATTTGGGGATATTCAGCCACAAGACTATAAGCTACTTCTGTGGGTGGTCTAATAGCCCATATTCGAGATAAAATTATTAATATTCCAACATGACTACAAGGCTTACTGGTCATATTTCTATACAGGGTGTTTGGTTGGGTTTAATTGGGGTTAAGTCTCTCCTGGTAATTACGAGACAATGGACTCATTAAAATATTGCAATTTGCCGTAAAGCCTCGAGTCATGTATTGAACATGGGTTATTGCGAGGTTCCAACAGGAATCAAACCCATGACATCTCAGATACCAGATGGAACTCTCTAAGCAGTGAACTATGAGAGCAAGCTCAATTTAGTTGGGGCTACAAGATCAACATCATTCAGGGTACAGACTATGGCATCTGAGGCTTTTTTCTCATTAGTCCTGATAATTAATGGGCTTAATAGTGGGGAACCATGCTTTGATAATCTTTAGATCTTTATTATTTACTATTTGATTTCAGGCTCAAAAAGTTACCAGGACATTCAAGAAACAGACCCCAGACGAGAAAACTTACAAGCCACTTACAGGGTGTACATCACAACAAAGAAAAAGTGAGTAATAACTGTCTGTGAATAGAAATGTAAATAAATAAAGATAAATAAATAAAATATCATGATTTAACTAGAAAAGAATAATTTGGACTGGGAATCAAACATAAGACCTTCCAGATACCGGTTGAAATGCTTTATAGTTTAACAACTGATCAATCTAATGAAAAACCGACTTGCTTCAGGTAAGGTATGAACTACAGCACCAGACCAGTAAGCAAACACCCCGCCACTCCACCCCCTGCATCAGATGAGCAAGTAGATATAAGTATAAAACCAGTTAGAATAACTGAGTGTGAATGGAAACATAAATACTTGTAATTGAAGTACATTTCCCATCAGGATTTGTACCCATGACCTTCCAGATACAGGTTGGAATGCTCTGACCACTGAACTATGGGAAACCTGAGTGGCGAGTATATGGTCGTTTTCAAAAAAAGGCTCGGAGATCTTTTTCTTTGAAGAAAATTAATGTGTCCACTCTATCTTGGGTGAAATATTTCCTTTATCCTTTTCAGTTTACATTAATTTATTCTTTGTAAACTGTTTCGTGTGCAATAAACTTGTTGTTGTTGACTGTTTGCATTCTTGGGTGCTGGTTTTTGGCCAAAATTAATGTTTAAGCAAATTGTCTTTTTAAGGTGATGTTACACGAGACGATTTGCAACGATGATTTTTAGCACAACACAGTGTTGCGATATTGTTGCGACATTGTTTTGAATGGTTACAACATTGTTCCAGCATTGCAACGCTGTGTTGCGCTAAAAATCGTTGTTGCGAGTCGTCCTGTGTAACATCACCTTGAAGCAATACAAATTTGGCAGTATCAAGGCACATTAAAAGGGAAAAGGCCTCACTTCTGGTTGGTGTCACTCAAAAATGCCTTTGCTTAAGCTTCCTATTTGACCCTTTAAGCCC
>CALNXI010003722.1:2736-12736 GCA_942486025.1 Porites evermanni
TGTTGCACGTGCGAAGTTGTTGTTTTGCTAATTAAACCTATTGTTTTTTTGACGTTCTAGTTGTCATCCACGTCTTTGGATCTTAAACTCCCTAAATTGTACAAACGACCGGTTTCAATAGACCAGCGAAATTTCTCATTTTATTAAAGCACTGAGGTTACGACAACTTCGAGTTAAACTAATTTCACGGGTTGTCAAAGATTCCAGCGATTCCTTTTTCCCAGGTGAGCGCCGACTCATTTCGCTTCAATATTCAGCAAACGCTTTCATTGCCTCTCGCCCGACATGTTTTGCATGGCGTTTGGTCATGCGAAACCTCCACGAAACATCCACGCCTCGCGCGAGGTAACTTTATCCCGATTCTAAAAATAACTCGAGACGAATTATCTATGGAATAGGGTGTATATGGGGGATGCCCTCTCTGTCCCCTTTATAGTCTCTTGCTACAACTTAACACCAGAGTTGATTGCATTTCCCTTTCCACGCCCCAAATTATTGCCCATTAATAACGGTTATTTATAACCTTGGATTGTGCGTCACCACTACCAGCTTGCATCTGCGTTGCAGGCATGAAAAGGGGAGGGGAGCAAGAGAAATAGGTGGTGCCACACAAAATGGGGCCATGCTCTGAAGTATTTATCCAATGGGGACATTGCTAATATGTTCAAGAACGTAACATTCACTTAACGCCCCACCCCCAGCGTATTTCAAGGGGTGGAGGGGGGGGTTGATGGAACCCGTCCCGCGACTTTTTGACATGTTGCTGTATTTCGAAAAGATTTTACCAGCAGTGGAAATCTCTCGACAAGATGAGGTATATTTAATTGCTACGGCCCTGCTGGCGGCCTGTGACGTCACCAAACACGGTCAACGTCTTGGCCGCCAACTTGGCCGCTATCTTGGATTTAACCAAGAATTAGAAATCAGGCTAAAAACGGAGAGAATTGGTATTTTTTTTCGTTCTTGACATGTAACACAACAAACAAATAAGTAGTTTGCTTTATAATATATCCAGAAACTTTACTTTTATTTTAGAAACAAGGCGAAAAAATGTGCATTTTCACTCAAAAATGGCTTGACCGCTTACTACTTATGACGTCATATCTCGTAACCATAGTAACCGATCATCACTTAACTTTTCATGCACATCATTATGCTGATATTCTCTTTTTCACTTAAAAAATTCCGATTAAAAAATATGGAATTTTTAAAAACTGCGTTTGTTTTTTATTTTTAATACCCTAAGATTTCGTTGATAGAGAACATTTTTATGCAATAATGATGAGTGACGGTAAAAACGAAGGTAGCAAAAAAGGAAGTGACATGGTGACAATACTCAATATTTTTGTCCTTACGATTAGCTTTAACGTTACAACTATAATGACTAAAAATAATAATGTAAGGGAAATAAAAAAAATTGTACAAAAAGGCACTTTATTCGAGTCGGGTCCATGTATTTTTTAATTAGCAAAAGTACTAATTGAGGACACTATTTTTACATCTCCTACTAGAGACGGAACCGACATTTTACATGGGTATTCGAGCCACGCGAAGGTCAGGCCGTTTGCAGGGAAAAGGCAGTGCCTATTTTAAGACCCTGAGTATCGGTCCGGTTCCAGGAATCGAACCCACCACCTCCCAGTCAAGCGTACAAGCTAATCGTTGAAAAACTGATTTAAACTGATTTACTTTTTCTTTGTTTCAACTTTATTAGCGTACATTACCATACCCGAAAATCAAAACAAGAAACAAAAATTACCTGGGATAAAAAAATAAGGTACAACATATATATCAGATTGTATTTGAAGCCAAATTGATGGGCATGTATGTAGCTGTATATGGTCTGACATCTCTTCAACTCTGTTTAACACAGTTTCAACAAATATTGCTCCAAAAAATAACAAAGCGCTGAAAATTTATTACTTTTATTAGTTATACACCTGTTACAAACGTCACGTATTTTTCCAATGTTAATTAGCCTACTTTTGAAGCGCTCGTAAAAATGTTCAACTGTTTACCTTTCAGGTGAGCACGAGCTCGTTTAAGGCCATAGTATTATAACCAGTGTTTCGATTTTCTTCTAAAAATTTGGCCGTGGCGGTTTCACCAGAAGAATCATGGCGGGTCAGTGTAAAATTGGACTTATTGTTTTCCCCTTGCAAATGAAAACGTGACAACAATAGTCCCATTGTTTTCTAACCCTAAAAACAATAGTCCGCAGTCAGTGCGCAGTGTGCATTTTACACTGCCCCAATGATATGCCAGTACATATCTGATGTTTTGTTTAATCTTCCTTTGTTTGTTTGTTTTTTGCCTAAATTTGTCAGTCAGTGATGACATCAAAGAGGAAGGCCTTTATAGAAAAATAATGATGTATCATTCCGTCTATTTAAACAAAAAAAAGGGGATTAAAAAAAATCGAAATAGGAATTTGTTCTTCTCGGTGTTCAAGGAGGTAAACCTCGGAAATGCAGAGCAAAACAATTCGTACAATCAGGGTCAGAAAATATAAAACATAGATTGATTAGGTATTCTATCTATATCATATTACGTGCTTTTGTGAAAGTTGATCCATCGGTCATACTTATTAAAGTGGAATGGTAATGCACCCGCTAGACTCCTTCGTTATATGTTTTAGTTAGCTTTTTCGGACCTGACCGTGCACAACGTTTAATGGCATTCCTACCATTTTGAACTTACTGACCGATAGAAACATCGCATTAATTTATTCAGTCACAATTTGTGAACGAAGGCACACGGGATTCTGCACGGTCAGGGAACTTCCAACATAAACTACAAGACCGTTGTTTTCAACTTTGGAGTTTTCCGGCTTTCTTAACCAGTCTCCTCTCCTATCTATGATCCGTTCCACCTTGAATCATCACAAATAAAGAAGGGAATTCAACTGAAAATATAATTAGCATCGCATCATTTCACTGATGAGATCCCTTAACAATAGACCAATTCGGCTAACTCAATGTTGTACCCAATTCAAACCCTTTGGGAATAAAATGTTTTGTTTCAGGAATTTCCATATTATTTAAATGTGAATGCCACCTTATAATGCAAATACAGTGCACAAAGAATCTTTACCCAGAGAGATCTGAATTGGGTACAACATTGCGTTAGCCGAATAGGTCTATGTTCATTAGTATATCTGTTGCAAGGGCCGAAACAGTGGCTTTATGCATGATTAATTACGTCAGACGAGCAAATTTCACCTGTCCACCAAGTCTCGTTTGTAAAAAAAATTCTTCGCATTTGTTCTCTTTGTTCGTGGGTATTCTTTTCAATTCTGCTGCCTTGGAATTCATTTATGCAAAACCTTGCAATTTTATGATTTCAATTCGAAGCTTGGTGGCAAAATTTGCTCGTCGATCTGATGTAAACATGCATGAGGGCCAACGAAATCACCTGTTAATAAAAGGCAAGAGAAAGAAGACCTTTTAGTTTGTACAAAAAATATAAGGGAGGTTTGAGAATTGATAGAGCGAATAATAACATGTTTAACAAGCTATCTGGCAATACACTAGTAACTGAAGATCAATGAAAAATTCTATATTAGAAGTTCATATTCTTGGGAATTATTTTGTTGATGCCATTTGTTGCCACTTGAAAAGGGTAAATAAAGCTGTAGGTGGATAATGTAAGTCAAACAAAAATACTCCATTCATATTCTGACGTACGGTAGGAGACTAAATAATATCTGCATTGTAAATCAGTTTAAAAACAATCAGGAAGTGAATTTTATTCTGATATGAGAAAACCTTCAGCGCCGAACGTAACTTGATATAGATCTATTCCACACACTGCTAACGGAGATGTCCTCGCTGGAATTGCCAAACCGTGGCTTAATCATTGTAATTATCGAAGCAAGTGTCTGTCTTCTCTTGAACATCATAAGTTTCTTGGGAAATGCTCTGGTTTGTTTAGCAGTGTATAAAAATCCAAAACTCAGATCAACCATCAATATGTACATCATCGCTTTAGCAGTCAGCGATCTGTTGTGTGCTACATTGGAAATGCCTTTGGCGTCTGCCGTACTTATTCTGGGGAAATGGGATTTCGGCGTTCCATTATGCGAAATTGACGGTTTTGTGGATGCGTTCGTTACGTACGTAACACCAGCGACTATGGGCCTGACAGCTTTCAACAGGTACATGCGTGTTGTGAAAAGCAAACAATACAACAAGGTCTTTTCATCGCGGAAAACGAAGATTTGGATTTGTTCCGTGTGGCTCTTTCTCGCCAGTTATCTGTTCGTTGCTCGAGTCACAGGCTGGCTAAAGTTTCAGTTCATTCCTGGGTACGCAGTCTGTAGCGTTGCCTTCACCAAATCAGGCAACAGAAATATTCATTACTGCCTTGTATTCATCTTCTTTTTTGCTCTACCGTTCCTCGCTGGTTGTGTCAGTTATTACAAAGTGTTTGACAAAATTCGTCAACATAAACTGGACGTGGCGCCAACTTTGCAAAACACGAATCAAACAGAGATAGCGAGAATCTCGGTACAAGAAATAAGTGTTAGTAGAGTTTTGTTTTATGTAGCGGCTGGGTTCCTGGTTTGCTGGATACCCATGTGGACATTTATATTTTGGAAGCGATTCTTTCCAAACACAGCTCCCAGACTAATACAGTTACTAGTTATATTTTTCTTATTTCTTAGTAGCACAATAAACCCTTTTATATACGCCACAACAAATCGTGTTTTCAGAGAGGAATTCTACAATTTGATGTGTTGGTGGAGAGTCAGGAAAGTAACACCGGATTCTGTGATAGGCAGTGACAGGAGAGACACTCGAAGAAACGAGTCACAAGTTTAACATTGTACTCACTCAGAAGACAGTAAAATGCACATAATTTTAAGAAATAATTTAAATCTTGTGTTGATATTTCGCTTATATATTCAATTGCTTAAAGTTTAAGGAATTCAATTAAAGATCGAGAAAAAAAGAACTGGAAAAGTTTCTCTAGAAGAACGAAGAAGCCTTCGTTTTTTTAGTAATTTGATCAAGGAAGTACCGCTAGCTTTTGCAAGAATAATCTTAGAATACCTCGCTGTTAAAACTTTAAATCGATTTTTAAAGAAGCGACCAAATGAGGAAGTTCTATAATTAAACAAATGTCTCATTAAAAATACACTTTCTTGCTGAATTACCCTGTTTCCGATTTGCGTGTGGATATGCTATTAATAGTTGTTGGAACCAAAGTTGTTTTGCTTGGGAATATTGTGCGCAGTTTGATCCTTAGTTTTATATGCTTGTATCTCTTTTATCATTATTATTACTATTATTATTATTATCATTATTAACCCAATAATTTAGTCAAAGCGACCTTCCATTTGATTAATGACAAATTCGTTGCATTAATATTAGTTTCTTAAGTTGTTGTTAAAGTTTGCCAGATATAGGCAAAAGTTGAGAATTTACATGTCATGAGATTTTTTTAGAACCGATGTACATTTTTTTAGTATAGATCTGGTATAGTTTGTTTGCCTTGTATGGGCCTTGTATGTACTTAATTAATACTAAACGAAATATCTTACAGTTTTTCACTCTGAAACTAGTTAAAAGACCTTCGCACTGATTCACCCTTTACTGTACCAAAATAATGTGGACAAAATTTGGTCACTTGAATTTGCTCGCCTAAACGATTTTTTTCTTTTTTTGATACATCAGTTTGTCAAAAGCTTACGATTCTAAAATCTTCGAATTCTATGAGGCCTTTATTTTAAAATATCAACTCCATTAGGCTTTGTATCATTTCAGAATATGGAAAATATGTTTCATACATATAAAGAGAAATTTTACTTTAATAATAACCAGTTTCTTCCTCTACTATATTTTATATTTTTTCAGACTCCTCTCGAAGTGAGTTCGTACAATTTATGAAATATTAATTTTTTTTTGTTATCTTAGAACGCGCATTTTTAGAAGCAACCTTATGTAGTTTCATTAAGAGTCATAACTGGCATTCTCTACGAGTCAAATGATTATGATTTCTGGTCGGAATGCAGCAGAAGATGACCAAGAAATTTAAACTACAGAAATTAGGGAGGCGTTGGTTAAAGGAATCATGACACCTTAATAAAAATGGCTTTTCTTGTCCCGACATTTATCCGAGAACATTTCCAATCTCGATATTAAGAACTGTTCATAGCAATAGAATGCCCTTATAGAGACAACTATATTCTCTCTTGACTCTAGTTACCAGGAAACTACATGTATTTCTTTGTTCTCTTAATACAATCAATTAGTCTGACACAAGGACAAAGATTTCTTCTCTGAATTAAAAATGGTGCACTGGTGTGACGTCATTCTCCTTGACGTAACTCTCTTCAATGGGCCTTTTTTACGAAGACGATAATTGGCAACAACTACCAGAATTTATCTCGTTTTTGCTTTTTTCTTTAAATTTGTCAATTCTAATGAGGGTTAAAAGACAATAGCCCTAATTTTCACAAGAAAACAACCAACTGAGGGATTCTGATGTATATACAAAATGACGTCAGTCGTCCTATTGAAATGATTTACTTTTGAAGTGAAAGAAAAATGGCTTTTGCGCAATAAATACTGGCTGATTTTGACCTTATTTTGCACTGAGTAATTGTAAGGTCACTAATCAGTAACCAAACCAAAATGGCTGCCATTTAAAATTATAATGATATACCCGCGTTGGGAAATGCAACGTCATTTCAGATATAAAGTATACCTGTGATCAACCATACTCAATACAGTGTCAGACGGTTTATGCCCCTTGAATGTTTCGGATCATTTCCATAGGTTCGTCAGTTCGATTAAAGAGTAGTCTTGAATTTATGAGTGGATTGGACTGGAGGAATTCCCTTCGCCCCATGTAAGGGAATAGGTATTCCGGAATCCGGGAAGTTTTGCTTGGGAAATTCGGAATCCGGGATACTTGTACTTGTGGTATCCAGAATATTGGGCTTTTGATTCCGGAATACACCGAAAGGAATCCCGAATCCCACTAACGATTGGAACCCAGAATCCACTGACAAAGTATCTGGAATCCGGAATCCACGGCGCGCAATCCAGAATCCAAGACTGTCTTGGATTCCTTCTTAACCAGTGGATTTTCCCAGGAGCCCAAAACACCACAGGGAACCCGAAGGTTATATTTGCGTCATCATGATCAGTTGCTATATACCTGGTTTTCTGAGACCTGAGTCGGGAAGGGATTTGAATCAGATCACAAACGGCGTTAAAAACCTTATCTGGTGCGTCGTAAATATACAGGGTGTCCCAAAAATTCGTTCCTATCCAATTTCATAAGCTGAAACTTTTGATCAAAACTTTATTTTTACACGAAATTTTTAAAAGATGTTTATTGCTCTTTCGGGTACATGTATTCAGGACTTCAGTAACCGGCATGCCCCATTTGTTTTTTATCACATTCTGTAGCCGTTGTGGCATTGAGTGCGATATGTCATGTAGCGTGTAGAGCCACAGATGATTCATTTTAAGCTTTTTTATCACCTCATGGTATGCAGGAGCTACTTCGACCCCCCAAAACAATATAATAATAATAATAAATACAAAAACAATATAATTTAAATAAATATTTTGGGCATTGATCCAAAAAAAGATAATCATCCAGGCCCCTTTCCGCTGTAAGGCTTTTGCACTTCTTTACAAATTTGAGACGAGCTGAAGGTTGCTTGGCGGACTGAGTCAAGGTTTTTTTTTTTTCGGCCATCTCAGGGGCCTCCAAACTTTGCTTTTCATGAACCTGCTCCAGACTTACCTTGCTCACGGTTGTAAGAGCGACCTCGCCGGGTTTCCTCTTTTGCACCTAGCCTTCTTTAATGAGCAGTTTTATTCAGGACTTTCGGTCTTCCCCCTCATTTCTTGTCTTTAAAACCTTCACTTCTCGATGACCATCTTACCACCCAGTAATTTCTTTAACTGATAAGCCAGTAGATCGAAGTATACATGCTTATGTTCTCACGTAGCTGAGTGTGTTTTCGTTGTGAGGGTTTATCTTTCAAGATATTAACAAAACACAAAAAAGGAGTTCGAGCAATTCGAAAAACACAGAATATATGGCGGGAAAATTTACTCGCGCGCCTTTGGCGCGAAAGCAAACAAATCGAATATTCGAGTCAAAAGATGGCACAACAAGTACAGACTTGTAAAGTAGAGGAACGAACTTTTAGGACACCCTTTATATAGGAGGCAACAGAAGAGTTAATAATTTTAAATAATAATTTAAAATTGGAGGCTTAACTACCGCATCCTATTTACGTCTTCTATCAGATTAATTAAATCTCTTAAAAATGACTCATAAAGATTCAGAAAATCAGATAAATAACATGGGCGGATTTAGGTTTAGAATTTCACCACAAACGCATCACAATAGAGTACAAACGCAATTAAGCATTGTATTTAATGCAAGCTGTTTGATCAACTTTTTCTATTCCTTTTCTTGCTCTCCACAAAACAGTTTTTATCGTATGTGACTGACCGGCTGGTAATCTAAACGGTGGGCTCTTAGGTGTCCAAAATAACCTGGCAACACTAGCCAACACTGCCCACTTAGTTTTGAATTTTTCTATAGGGTAAAATAAGGTCACAGAGTGAGCACTTCAAATTAAAAATGGCTTCGTCAATATTCTTTGTAAGGAGGACATCTTATGGTGCTTGTATAATTTTTAACATCATGCGGTTTGGTTTTTTCCAATTTTGACCTTTGTCGAGGCTTGAAAAAAAAAAAACCTGATTCGTTTTCCGGCTTTTAATGTTTTTTTTTTGGGGGGGAAGGGGGGGGGAAGGGGGGGGCGTGGGGGTTGAGATGGTTGAGATGATTTATCTGCTATGTGGGCGGTCATGTTGACCGGCTACCATGTTGTATATTATAGCAAAATTCATTACCTAACTCGTGAATTCCACTTTAAATTGCACGCGAAAACTGATAACGCTTAGCCTCGTTTTCAACTCGCAATTCCACACTAAATACCTCGCTTCGTTAACCAATCAGAATGCCAGATTTTACTCAATTATGCGATTCTACATTAAAATTGATACATATAACGGATATAAAGGTCTAAAAGGCGCAAACGAGAGAGATAGAACAAGGCCAGCCAACTTATAGACAGTGTTTTTGGCATAGTATAAGACGCCCCCAATACTGTTAACACAGAATAATTGGCTGCTTTTGCTCTCCGGGTGAGATCAGTCGCTGGTGATTTTAAAGACATGTCATGCTTATGCCACCTTGGCAAGATTCTTCCCGCCAAACAAAACAAAAGCCAAAAAACCGCTGGCGTTGAACCAAAGAAGAGGCGACCCAATGGACATCCAGTTTTTCTTTCATTTCAGCGATATGGATCTCTGGAGACTGCTGTAGTTTCAAAATACTTCTGAAAATTCATGCCTCCGTTGGTAATTCGATTGATTCGATGCTGACAGCCTTTGTAATAAGGCAAGCTAAAAGAAAGCAAATACTAATGTCGACTTTTGACTGCTGTTTGTTTTAAATGAGAAAATCCAGGTGGGAGGCTAAAGCCTAGTCCGCGTTTTCTCGAAAAATTCATTTACGTTCAACACAAATTGGTCAGGGTCAAGATTTAGTCTCACGGACTTCGTGAAAACGAAACCATTGGGACGTAAACGCTTCAATACGAGTTAATATATTTACCGGCATATATTGACGGAAACGAGTGTCACCTGCCATCTGTCTGATGGCAACGTTTTACTTAATACCAGACCAGTATGGGAGAGAGACAATTTCTTTTCTAAGGTTGTGTTTGTATTCAATATTCATTGATTGGATTTATAAATGTACAGTTGTACTAGTGAACTTAGCTCGATTTTCTGTCTTTAGGTAATTATTCAGTTATCACCTACAATCACGATTTCACCGTATCGGACGAGACTGTTGATTTAACAGATCGTGTGATACATATATATATAATATATTTTTTTTCATTTCAGCTTATTTTGAACCTGCCACAAACTAAAAAAAAAACACTTACATTCAA
>CALNXI010003722.1:17736-32818 GCA_942486025.1 Porites evermanni
GATCAGCATTCTCATAAAGTGATTTTTGCCCGTATTTCGCAGAGCTTCTAACAGTTGCGCTGGCAGATGCGCTAGCTCTCACGATAGCTAAGTAAGTAACGTTGACGTTTTTTTCAACTTCAGGATTCTCCGCTTCATGGTTGACATTGATGTTTTCCACAATCGTACCTGCGCGCATACGCGCAGTGGTAACTCTAGCTTTTCGCTTGAAACAGAATACCATTCTGCGAAATTCTTGTCGAAATCCATTGTTAGTGGCAGCGTAGATAAAGGGATTGATTGAGCTGCTTAAGAAGATGAAAAATGTTACGAGTAATGGGATTATTCTTGGCACAGGGCTCGAGGAGAATCTGTTGGTCAGAGAAAGACCCCACATCGGTATCCAACAAAGGGTAAAGCCTGCCATTACAACAGCAATCGATTTGCTGATTCTAATTTCCTGTATTGAAATTCTCAGTGTCTGTGTTCCGGAGGTCGTCGCTGATGAGGCGCTGTACAGTCTGGGAGCTACTTGTAAATGGTGATTCCTAATTGCCTGCAACACTTTGTAGTAAGAGAATATTGCAACTAAAAATGAAACGCCAAAGTATAACGACACCACAAAGCAATAATGAATAAGTTTCCTGTTTTCTGTGTAATGTTCAACACTGCACGCGGCAAAACCGACAACAAAGTCGTATCTTTGCCAATTTGTTACGCGCGCAATAAGAAGATATCCGGCGAGGCTGAACCAAACGCCAAAGAGCCAGAACTTAGAACGCCAAGGAGAAAATATTTGTCGATAATGATTAGTCTTCACGATGCGAATGTATCTGTTAAAGGCTGTGAGACCCATAGTGGCAGGTGGGCAATAAGTTGAAAACACGTCCACGAAACCGTGAAGTTGACATACACCGTCGCCGAACACCCATTTTCCAACGACTAAAGTCCAAAATGTTAGTGGCATTTCCAGCACTGCACACATCAGATCGCCCACAGACAATGCGATGATATAGAGATTTGTTGTTGATCTCAGCCTTGGATTGCGATAGACGGCCAAACAGAGCATGATATTGCCTACAAGACTACAGATGGTAAGTACGAGACAAATTGTGGATTCTAGAACGACGAGCGTTAAGCTCCTCTCAGGAAGCTCATTTGTCATGATGACGGGTCCATGTGTTCGCTGATCTGTGAAGATTACAAGAAACCTAACTGCTGAATATGTTTTTCATGTGTCAGAAGTCAGTCTGCTCTACCACCTTAATGAATAAAAAAATATAAATAATGTTTTTTCTTGAAATTGCTGAAATCTGTATCAATACATGAAGAACATCTGAGTGTGATTAAGGAAAATCGCATACACCAGCAAATGAACTCGTCTGATTTTTTCTAGGCTTTGAAAACACACAATCGAATGATTTAACTACTTTACAGCTGTTGGTAATACCTAATCAGCAGAATTCAAACCAAACATATGCATTCACCTTAAAACTTTTCTTTCTTTCACGCTGGTATGCTTGATTAGGCGGACGGCAGGTGACACAATACAACTTTCATGGCAACACTCGCTCGGTGTATAACAATGAGCTTAATGCATTTTCTCAATGCATTGAATGCGTTTTTACCCCGGTAAGTTTAGCTTGTCATCGCCATTGCGCACTTTAAACAGTTCTCGATGCTTCGTTTACCTTTGCTAATTATTTTAAGCGAAGCCTAAGCTACTATTGTCAGTCAGGACGTTAATGCCACCTTGTGTTTGCTCTCCAGATGTATATGTGTTTTCACACCGACCAGTAATTTACATTCAAAATCATGACAATAACTTTTTTCAGTGTACAGGAAACCAAACCCTCTTTTCTCCATGGTGCATATCACATAAAAGTGCCGGTTATATCAAATTAACTTCGTTTCTTAACCAACTCTCCCAGTTCAATTACCGACGAATGACAACCATCTCTTACCGCTCTGCGCCGCTAGGGACGTGGGGCGAGAAGAGACACCTGTTTACGTAAGCTACCGCTTTGAAAAAGAAAATAAAACTGTGCGTGGAGGTTATTGAATTTTTCGACTTGCCGCCTTATGCGTGGCTTGTATTCTAACCAGCTTTGTTTCGTTGAGCACACTATGGTTACTGAAATATATATATATATATATATATATGTATATAATTAAGAAGACCTCGGAAATATAGGGCAAAATAACGAGGCAATAATTATTCATGCCGATAAAAAGAAATTTCCTGTACTTTTTATTAGGCAATATTTTATGGTCGCGTAAATAACCTTACGCTTGACACTTTTAGGCGGCAATAGTCGCTCTCGAATTTACAGTATCTCGAAGAACTGCCTTGACACCAGACACAGAAAAAACACTGGAATGAAACTGAAAATTTTCTATATTACACCTTCTCAACCAAGTTACCTAACTTTTCCACGTCAAGTTACTTTATCTCTTCTTCCCCCATGTATCGCGTTTATTTTCGAATGGGTTATACATGAATAAACATTGGAGCGGGGAAGATGAAAAGTGCTTCAACGAATGTGACAAATTATTGTAGGCGTTGTCAAGTAGACTGCTGTGGTGTGTGAACTACTGCTGCGATGATCAATAACTAAAGGTTATAAAGTGCTTCTGATCAATAACCCTCACTCATTGAAACCCAAGTGAAGTAAAAGGTGACTCCTCGAAGTCGGTTTTTCATACAGGGAATTTGCACTATAATAACTACTAGACATACTTTTTTTTTTTAGAAAATTAGGACCATTGTAATTAAAAAACTTTATCATCATCAACGACTTCGAGTTAATAACATGAGTTAAATATGGTAATTGGGTGTGACAAGCTCTGCTCAACCTGTTTGGTCGCTATTTTACTGACTATCTAGTGACATTTAAGCATTCAAATTTAACAAGAACTTCGCAAGTGGAGTCAAATGACGTGGAAAGGATCATGATTAAAGAGAGAAGGATCGGACGGTGGGTAGGGATCGTTTTAATTAAAGAATCTCTGCTTTCGCGATTATCAGTCTTACGAAGTTACTGGACGACTGTAACAAGAGAATGCATAAAGAGGCCTGTTCGAACTGCCGTTTAAAAAAATAGAATATTCACTCGCACACAGTACAAATACCGTTCCATTTTAAGAAATGAAAACGACTGTAATATTCATGTAGTAGATACCGTTCTACTTTGAGAAGTGAACTGACGACTGCTATTCTTCAGTGTTCTGCAAGAAAGCGAAAGGCGAGAAACGACGATTACGGAATTTCATTTCAGTTTGCAGGGTTTTACAGAGTTGGGGAGGCAACAAATTAAGAGCGGCTGTCTGTAAATATCGAGAATTTGCCGTCAAAACGGAAATTTCGAAATCCTTCATATTCAGTCAGAGAAAACTCTTTGGTGAAACTTTTTCGAAACTCACAATAAAAGTTTCCAAAGAAATTTCTTTTTCGAGAAAACCGGCAAAAAGTTAAATGCTGCCCTACGCCATATAGTCGCCGGTCTAAAACCTTTGAATTATATCTATTTTCAAAGCCCTCGGGAAGAAAAACGGTTCAAGGAAACAAGTTCACCTTTGGCAGGTAAGTAAGGCATCCCAGTTACAATACTATTTGCTAAAAATATTGCAAGATAATGAATTTTTTACTCGGTTAAAAAACGCCCGAAGATTCCTATCTTCAGCACTTTCATAAAAAATGAATTTTGCGAAACTTTGAAGGAAGAAATCACAGCTTGGTACATGGAATTTTAGAAGAATTATTAAACCTTAGTAAAGCCCTACTGATGTAGTACAACATATAAAAAATCTAGCTTGGGAAATTAAAAAGCAACGCGCCGAGAGAGGTAAACGCGCAGTTCATTTTCGATGTTTTTGCATAAAACGTTGAAACCGTCACGCTACTGCGGGTAACACAAATATATGCATTTTTTTCAATGAAGATGAATCGTGCTAAGCGACAGGTATAAACATTTTTCAAGGTGAGACTTGATAAGTGATTCATTTATTCACACGAAACTCCTCTGGACCCTGTGGATTAACTGGGAGGGTTTTATCTACTGAAGCCGCATGTCGTTCGAGAGCAAAATTCATTAATTTCTGACTGGCTCCAATCTCCAGGCGAATTCCTCAAACCTACTCTGTGCCACTTTTGCCACTTAGCATATTTGAAAGACGCGATCAATATACCATCGGTTCGATGGTATTTTCATTGATTAGAAACGAGGTTGATCGATGGTTTATTTGCTTGAAAGGAAGGCTACTTGGGCGATGGTGAACTTAATAACTGCATTCACAATTATGTCGAGTTTCTGACTAAAACAGAAAGGAAGAAATGCAAGAATATGCAAACTATATTGCATGGTGGATGTTATCTACTTTTTCAGGAGTATCTGCAAGAGAAAAAAACATAGGTTTATATCCTGAGTCGACCGTTCCGAGGAATAGGCCAAAGTTTTGAAGAAAGTCACGAGGAAGTACGCTTGTTAAGAACTTGGAAAAATTTTGAAAAACAATTATTGAATTCGACTATCGTATGATGCGAAGAATTATGCTGATTTCAGAGGCTTTTACTTATCCACCTTGGATGATTATCCTCCTTGATCTGGATAATTATCCACATCATACCCAGCTTTATTCGACTACATGATCAGGAGGAACCCGTTGAGAAATGAATTGCCTCTTAGCTGAAACTTTTCTAGTTCGGTCAAGAGACGGGATATCAACGGGGTCTTTCTGCAGGTACCGTCATCCAAAAGAAACAAAGTAATCAAACAATAGAGTTCTCGGGAGTTTATTATTTGGTTGTATTGTTTCTTTTGTTGCAGATGTTCTGTGCCTCGGTACATCTAGAAAGAACCTATCAGCGAGATTACCAAGGAGTTGATGCTGTGTCTTATTGCGCAATGGGAGTGTTTTGGGGGACGAATTTGAACCCAGCTTCCTACGCAACTGAGTAATAGTCAATAAAAGAAGTGATTGCATCTCCAAAACAGGCCCATGGTAAAATTCCACATGACACCGACCCGGCAGTCTTGTGCTCACCCACAAAATGGCTAGCCTGTGGGGCAGGCAGAAAAAGGGGAGGGGAGGAGGAGAAAAATAGCAAAAGGGAGAGGAGAAAGGGAGCCTTTTCCTCTCTTTCCAATAACACTCCTCCAAGTTTTTCCCCTCCAACCCCTAACCCCATCAACACCTGCCAGGCACACTACCAGCCAACCATCTCTTGGTTTAGTTTTATCCAGTTCCACTACCTGTGAGGGACACATGACATTGCCTATGTGACCCGCAGGAAGAGAGGGTAATGATTGGTCTTTGAGATCTTCAGGGTTCCCACTTTTCCATCTGTATGGGGGTGTTTACGTGAGATGCATATATATACGGTTGACCCCTGCTTTACCTACACCCACTCAATATAGACACCTCATGTTTATGGACAGTTTTCTTTGCCCCTTCTCTACTTAATACAGATCCCGAGTGGTACTACCAGTGAAAAATGACACCCTACTTTAAAAAAGCCCAAGCCCAAAAAGACTGATCCCTATTTAAGGGAAATTCAAAAAGTAGGACATTAATGGCAACACACAAACTTTCATTAAATCACTTTACCAAAATACAGTCAAACCCTGCCACACAGACATCCGCTTAATAAGGACACATTGCTATCATGGACAGTTTCCTTTGTCCCTGGGGAAAGCCCTCACATAATCTCTAAAGTTAACCCACTTAATATGGACACCAGTTACAGCGAACAATTGACACTTCTTTCTTGTTAATCAGTATTATAGGACTTTATATTTCCTATACATTACTTAAAATTCCATCAAGTTGCCCCAAAATTGATGAAAGTTGGTCCAAATGGCATAAGTTGCCAGAAAGTTGTTCCAAATTATATATGTCAAAATTAAAGTTGCCAAAAAGTTACTGAGCAGCTTTTGGCCAAGGCTAGACAATGGACACTTCCTATGTGAATCAACAGATTCACATATTAGAAAAACAACCTCACTAATGTGAACACTTCATTATCAACTGTGTTCTGTAATAGGCCTGTTTCCTTTTTGAAGGTAAAAAAAAAACCCTTCAGTTGACAGCAAGTTGATGTTCTATGCACTACAAGTTATGCCGAAAGCTATGCAGAAAGTTATGCAGGTTTTGATTAAGTAATTTATAGATAGTAATTTTTGAGTGTTTCCGTGGATTTATAGTCTGTGCAATGATGGTTTTGTGAAAGTTTGGAATATTTTTTTAAAATTTATGATGTTCAGGTCTTTTTTTCATTTCTTCGTAGTAAGGTGTTTTTTGACTTTAATATTACCAATAACATGACCTTCTTAATATGCACAACATGCATTAATTATGGACACTGACTGTCTCTCTATGTTCCCTTCAGTGTCCATATTAACGAGGTTTGACTGTATGAAGTACAAACTAGCAAGAGTAAGGTGTTACTTACTGACAGGCAGGGCAAAGGTCTAGTCAATAAAGTTCCTTTTCAAATAGAAGAGCACGAAAGTCTTCAAATCTTGTTGTCTCGGGTTCTAGCCCAAGAGTTCCCTGCAATAACTTCACAGCTGTTTCTTTTAAGAACTTGTCCTGATCATGGTTGATGCGAAATATGATGTCTCCCTGAATATTCTGACAGGCAACTTGGAGGTTTAACAAAAGATGGCCTTGAAAAAGTACCAAGTCATTTGTGAAGACTGTCACAGCCCACTGTGTAAATTTAGCTGCATGGACAATACATCCATGACTGAAGGAACGGAGTTGGTTGGACTGTTGCAAATAGAGTCCTTGTGTTCTGTCAGTAAATAAACAGTCACCCTCTTCTATGCACAGGTCAACATTTGATGGTACTGCTTTATACGGTTCGTAGTTAATCACCATGATTCCTCGTTTGAATAAATCCTGGCTCTTTTCTAAATCTTTCTTGAATTTCTCCACATCATACTTGTATACCCGGGAAAGACAAGACGAATTTAGGCCGTTAAGTTTAGAAAGCTGAATTCTATCCTTCTTTACCACAAATGCATAGGAATCTTGCTGAAACAGCAGCTTATCTTGAGTCTTGGAAGCAATTGCTAGCCTAGCATGATGGGTGTTTGCTGTTGTGTATCTCTCACGTAGAACATTTGGATAATTTTGTCGTACAAACTCACGTACAGCCAAGATTAATTGAGTTCCAAACCCCTTTCCTCTATAATGCGGGTGTATTCTAAGCCCATGAGAGAAAAATGTTTGACCATCATCAATAATGCTTACTGCACAGAGTCCAATGGCCTTTTGTTGGTAAGTGGCAATTAGCACCGTAATATTGTCCCTTAGTAGCCATTGTTTAAAACAAGATGGGGCATTGTCATGTCCTCCATAATGTCCCTTGGACATTTCCAGCACTGCTTGGTAATCTTCATTTCCAGCCAGACGGACATTGAACTCCATATCTTCAAATTAGGAACACGGTTCAACTGAGATTTGAAATTAAGGTATTATTAGACATTCAATTAGTGAGAGATGTCTTTAATAAATTGTGTGTAAATACTACCTCTAATTAAATAACTAAGGTTAATAAAAAATTTTTCTTTATTCATTTTTGTTGTTCTAAAAGAGGGCCCAAACTTTCTTTTGTTTACAACAGACAATTTAACACCTTTAATCCATTTTAAAAGGGAAAAAAATTATGACAGTTTGAACATTTCAAAATTTACAAGGATTTGAATGGAAATTCACTCAACCACGGCTGGGTGGCATGAATTGTTTTCCCATATAAATCCTTACAATTGTTGGTGGCCATTGCAAGTATCATCACTTTTGAGATATAAGTCTGAAAATTTGCAGGTTACCTAATTTTAATACATACCGGTATGCCCACAGGTACCCCAAGCTCATGAGTGAGAATCGTTGTTGCATAACAGAAATATTATAAGGGTTTGTATGGAGATTTAAGCTATCATTATTTGGTTCAAATAGTAATAAAGATACATCAGAATTTCTTACCTTGTGCCCTCATCTAAATTTATGGTGTTTTCTTAGCATTTTTGGCCATTTAAGGGCTATTCCAGTGAGTTATAGTTGTGCTGTTGTTCGCCCAAAAATGCCAGAAAGAAAACACTTTAAATTTAGACAAGGAGACAAGGTTATAAAGACGAGGAACATTACGAACATCGAGACTTGAATTGAAAAATTCCTTTACACATTATTGTTTTCATTGCTTAGTTCATCCTGTAAATGCATTGTCAATGGTGTGCATAACTGGCTGTGTCCCCTTTTTTTATAAAGAGGGGAACAGGGTGGTAATCCAGAACTACCGTCAGAAAAACAAATTCTAGTTGGTAAGTTTGTAACATGCCACCATGCATTCTTTACATCTGCATGACTGAAATATAGTTCTTAGAATCTTGGGGTCAGTCTCAGCTCTATGAGTCTCTACAAAATCAAAACCAGCTCCAAGATCCTCCTTCCCCAATTATATGGAGATTAATGGATTAGATTAATCATAAAACAAAAATTAAATTGTGATGTCAGTGTTTCCTTAAGGTTTTTGGCGGTGATGTGGTGTTGACAATTCCCTAATGACCCCACTTTTCGTATTTACAGAATGCTGAACACGTGACCAACCTATTGCAAAATGGTAAGCGCTTGTTTCCATAATTATCTCAGACCGCCCTGTCCCTTTCCACTTACACTTACATGAAATTTCTGAGTTTCTTGACTCTGAGGCATAGTTTCTGCTCAACAAATGTTGTCAAAGTGCAAGTCTCTTCAATTTTGAAGGAAAAAGAAATTTCATAAATACAACCAGGATTCGATCCCGGAGTGCCAGGTTCGCAGTCTCCTGTCCTAACCACTGGACCACCGCAGATTCCCTGCAGGAGACCAGTTTGATTTAAGTGATAGCGAAAACCCTAACCCTAAATAGAGGCTAACCATTAACAATAATCAGTATTTTCAGTGCTTAACCCTACTCAGTATGGTCAGTGCTTAACCCTAATAAGTATCGTTAGTGCTTACCCCTAATCACTATTGTCAAGGCTCACTCATATATATGAAATTACTTTGTGTAGGTATCACAACGTATCCAAGGGCAGTTTGAGATATGGAAACAAGTGTTTACCTTGCAAAACGCCCATTTCAAGATGGCGGCCGACTGCCAGTCATTTGAAATAAACAATCGGTGAGCTGGAAAACTCGAAATAAGTAAAAGCATGCATACCTAAGTCTTTGAACGCGCTGATTACGTATTTTACTTGGCTCCTAAATGATCTTTTCTCCAAGGATTTGGGCTCCGAGTTTTGTTCTTATTCGTGATTATGTCAATGCCATCACACGGCCGGTAGCAGCTTACGAAAAAAACAAACTTCGCGTTCAGTATAAATGGCAAAACTTTCACTTACTATTTTTAAGTATATAGATAGACATTTGACAAGTAAATAGAGGGAGGGGAGAATTTCGCCTTGCCGCATACCATTTCTCCATCATTGCAAAATCATGTGAAACATGACTTCTTAGTATAAAGCTTAAGTTACTTACCGCAAAACCCGTAGCGGTCAGTGTTAAATGCAGGCTGTGGACTGTTCGCTCCTTTAAAAGACCAGGTTGAAGCAAAAGCCTTCCAAGATACCTCTACACTCTACAAATTAACCATGAAGAGTTCACACCGTTCGCTACAAACTCCAGGCCAGGACACATCTCCCACGCAGTTCCCACGCAGACTTTCTTTGGCTCGTCACGCAATCCTCCCTCCTGCGTAACGCGTGTGAGGACTAAAACCACTTACCTTATTGGTGGTTTTCACTGTCACGCCATAAAAAATAAAGGAAAGCCTTTAATACAGGAAGTCTAGAATCTGGAAAATGAAAGAAGATGAATATACAAAAAGCTTGCCAAGAGTCAGGTCTGTGCCATATACTTGGAAAAACGTTTTACCCAAATCCATATAGCTTTGTATGGAGACGCCATGTTTTTGTGTCCCTTTCAAGTCTTTCAAGTGCACAAATAAGGCGGCCGGAAACCAAAAGAAAGATCTGTTTTTGAGTGTTCCTACTTATGCGTGAATTCTTCACTTGAAGAACTCATAACGATTAAAGTAATATTTATTCTGAGACAAGGAATGTTTAGATAGCAAAATCTCCCAAACTGGTAATCTTTTAACCCACATAACTCCTAGCCGTCAGCTAAATGCCGCGTCACGCAAAAGCCTGGAAATTCAAGCGTCCTGTATCGCACAAACGAAGAACCATTTTGAGCTGAAAACTTGTTTGTGTAAAGGTTTTAAGATGCCCTAATACCAGATGAAAGTAGAAACTCAGAAGAAGCGATAGTTTCTTAGTTTGAATCNAGTGCACAAATAAGGCGGCCGGAAACCAAAAGAAAGATCTGTTTTTGAGTGTTCCTACTTATGCGTGAATTCTTCACTTGAAGAACTCATAACGATTAAAGTAATATTTATTCTGAGACAAGGAATGTTTAGATAGCAAAATCTCCCAAACTGGTAATCTTTTAACCCACATAACTCCTAGCCGTCAGCTAAATGCCGCGTCACGCAAAAGCCTGGAAATTCAAGCGTCCTGTATCGCACAAACGAAGAACCATTTTGAGCTGAAAACTTGTTTGTGTAAAGGTTTTAAGATGCCCTAATACCAGATGAAAGTAGAAACTCAGAAGAAGCGATAGTTTCTTAGTTTGAATCAGGTGGCGTCATGTGACAACCAAGAATTATTTCGGTGTCAGAGTGATTTTGGGTATCCCCGCAATTAAAACGATTCAGTCAGGGATATGCAGGGGCGGATCCCGGAATTTTTTCAGGAGGGGGTGCACTTGTCTCTTGCTGTACTTCAACACCAATAAACGACATAGTTTTTTTTTTTTTGCAGAATACCAGTTGTATTAGAAAACCGCAGGTCATCTCAGGGGGGGGGGGTGCGCACCCCCTGCACCCTCCCCCTAGATCCGCCCCTGATATGCTGGTCTCCCCTCCTCATTAGTAGCGGAGCTCCACGTGCGCGAAAACGGTTGCGAGGGCCCCATAGCTAAGAAAACTTGGTTACCGTAAATGTAGCCTGTATACGGACCCCCCCCCCCCCCCCCCCGGAACCTCGTGAAAAAAAAGTCGGAGAAGGGCCCCTTCTCCGATTTTTCGCTGATAGGTTTCTAGTTTTCAGCTGATCGCAGGCTCGACTCTTATTAGATCGCGGCTTCGCTTTTAGCCTCGGCTACTTTGTTCTTTGTTGTCGTTGTTGTTTTTTGTTGGTTTTTCGGCTGAGCTGTGTGCTTTGGGAAAATCGTTTCCTCCTAACTGAACCTTAGCCGAGAAATTGAAGACACTGGAAGGTTTAATTTCCATATGCTGTTATTTTAATGTAAACGTAAATTTACAACTTAATTACTGTCGTAGCACCATAGTCAGCCTGAGTATCATAACGGTGGCTCACGAGTGCCAAGTGGAAAACGTACTTCTTTTTCTATCTGAGAAGGGGCCCCTCTCCGATTTTTTATGAGGGGAGGGGGTGGCTGCATACAGCCTCTTTTTTAGCGACTTTTTCGGGATTCTCCGGAATCCATGACGTGGACTCTAGAATCCAATTAGCAAGAATATCGCGAAAAAACGCCCATAACTTATGGTTGATCTAAAACAGATCTTCTATACCAGACCACACTTAACTTGTGCCATGATGCAGTTAAAAAGAAGATCTCTATAAAGGTCACGTGCTAGACCGTACTAAACTTATGCTATAATGAACAACAGTTCCGAGGTTGATTGATTAATTTTGCTTTTAGGCATACGGTTTAGATCCGTAACAGTATAAATGCTGGAACATCGTGAACTTTCGTCGAAACGTCAGTGCACATGTATGTCTGACCATACAAGCCGTTAAATGTAGTGATGCAGAATAGTTCTAAAGATTATCCTGTTGGGCAAAGATTTAAGCTTGCCCACCCAATGGATCAACAGAAAGTGGAAGGTCTAGATATTTTGACTTTCTATTGTAATATTAATTATGTTTAAGTCGTCCTGACTTAAACAAGAAAAACGGCAAAAAAAAATTGAGGTTACTCAGCTTGCGTGAATGTGCACTTGGTAAAGTCGACATTATTTGCTTGGGAATGCAATGAAGAAACCTTCGAAATCCTGAAACCTATAATATAGTCTTAAAATGGGCCTTATTTTAAGAGTTGAATGCACCCCCAACCCCCCCCCCCCTCCCCCCTTACCACACGATAAGCATTTTTGTCAAGGTGAGTGCAAAAAATAAAAATATTTTTGTAATGTGTCCAATAAGTAAGTTTTTCCTTACTATTTTTATGTCTAAACCACAGATAAATTTCCAAAATGATATATTTTTTAAAAATCATTTTATGCTAATTGTTAATCTTGACAGCCAAACTTACAAATCTTAAAACAGGTCTCAAAAACCCCATGGTGTCTTTGTCTTTGTGAGAAGTTTTATGGCGCGATAAATACATACCGTAAAATTCCGAAAATAAGCGCCTCCGTGTATAAGCCCCTCCAAATATAAGCCCCCCAAACTCGTAACGCAAAAAACCCTCCGTTAAATCGCCCCTCCAAATATAAGCCGCCCGGTGGCTTTTACTTGGCAATTGCCCTCAAATACAAAGTAAAACAAAGCAGAAAATGTAAAAATAAGGCTAGCCCAATCGATTTTGAAACGCAAATTTCCCTCCTTAGATAATCCCCTCCGAATATACGCCCCTCCAAAAATACGCCCCTCAAAAAGGGCCTTTGAAAAATATAAGCCCCGGGGCTTATTTTCGGAATTTTACGGTATCACATGACTAGTTTTACGTACGCGTGCTTGTTCGGCATGTCTTCGCGTTGGCATAAGGAACCATAGCCTCACACGCAGGCGTTTTTAGGGGAGCTCGTTTTTCATCCCTCCCCACAAACGGCGTTTGTTGGGAGGGATGAAAAACGAGCTCCCCTAAAAACACCTGCGTGGGAGGCTAAGGGAACCCAAGCTCTTATTTGTAAACTGCAAATGGAAATTAAATAGGAAATAAAATCTTACCTGTTTTGTTTTATTCTTGAATCTGCTGTTGTGCGAAGTGAAATGGAAGTTGTTTTACGATGCGAAACTACGTTCAAGTCGACGCTTTAAATTTAAACGTTGTTGATTGCACAATGCTTTATGTGGTCACGCGCAGGTTGTTATTATTGTCTTGCGTTTCATCGTTGGTTATTAATTAATTAACAATTTGAATTAACAGTAATAATGTTTTTTATTTAATTTTCCCTTGCGTGAATATTTTTTTTGTACTTCGCCCCCCCCCCCTCCTCCCCATAAGTTTTCTAATGGTCCGTCCCTAAAATTAACTCTCTCTCGAATTGAATTAATAAATTATTATGAATTAATTATTAAATTAATAACCAACAATGAAACGCGAGACGATAATAACAACAGGCGCGTGACACCAACAGTGAAATGAGAGCCAAACCACATAAAGCATTGTGAAATCGACAACGGTTAAAGCGAACGTCGACTTGAAGATAGTTTTCGCACCGTAACACAACTTCCATTTCACTTCGCACCACAGCAGATTCAAGAATAAAACAGAATTCGAGAGTTAGATTATGACGATTTGTACCGGTCTCGAGGATTAAAGCGTTGAAATTACAACAAGCGAGTTTCCGTTTCTTACAGTCTTTACCTATTCAAAAATTCATACCTCTTTCTATGCATCTGATAAGATAAAAACCTCAAAACGTCAAAACAATTATCATTTAGGGTTAGAAAAAAAACGTAATATGTGAACCAGAAGAAGTTACAATTTGACTTCCGGTTTTAAAATTTTCACTGATTTAAGCCACGTTTCGTCTGATTTAATATGGCGCACGAAGGAAGGTTTAGAAAGTTTTACAGTGCATCGCGGCCTAAAAAGCTCGCCCGATCCGCTCGCTAAAAAACTCGTGAGGTCGACTTGTAGCTGAGTCTAATATCAGCATCCATTTTTGGTTTGGCCACCCTTCAGTCAAGCAGCCGTTAAAAATTTATAAACATTAGTTTCGACGCGCAGCGAAGTATTTTTTGTTGAACCTCGAAGAGCTCTCTGGCTGGACCTGGATCAGGATCTGTTACAGCTTCAGCAGTAGGATTATCTTCGAGGTAGTACAGAACTTGACTTGAAACCTCTTGGGTCCAACGTAAGTAGAAGTTTTATCCTCGATGCTTTCTACTTCAAAACCTGGAGGTAAACCTTTTTCTGTATGGGTTCAATTTTGTCAGACAGATAACCTGGAATAGGTTGCCACACAAGCACGGCGTACTCTAGAATCGAACCGATCTAAAAGAGCTTATAAGACTTTTAACATGCTTCCTTAATCAACGCCGGCTCTACGTAGAATGCGTAGCCTGTTCACACACCCTCTATTTTCCTTTCAAAGTACGTCGAGCGCGCGGGATAAAAAATAAACCGCGGGGGATTTATTGACCGCCAGCGCAAAGGACATTATGAAGGACACGACAATACCCCGTCTTGTTTTAAACAATGGCTAATAAGGGACAATATTACGGTGCGAATTGCCACTTACCGACAAGAGGTCACTGGACTCTGCGCAGTAAGCATTGTTGATGGGGGTCAAACATTTTTTCTCTCATGGGCTTAGAATACACCCACATTATAGAGGAAAGGGGTTTGGAACTCAATTAATCTTGGCTGTACGTGAGTTAGTGCGGCAAAATTATCCAGATGTTCTTCGCGAAAGATATAGAACAGGAAACACCCATCATGCTAGGCTAGCAATTGCTGCCAAGACTCAAGATAAGCTACTGTTTGAGCAAGATTCCTATGAATTTGTGGTAAAGAAGGATAGAATTCAGCTTTCTAAACTTGACGGCCTAAATTCGTCTTGTCTGTCCCTTGTATGCAATTATGATGCAGAGAAATCCGCGCTCTCACCGATGTTTTCCGGTGAACGAAAAGAAAAATAAAACAATGTCTGGGTACAGACATGTTTTTTTTTTTTGTACAAAATTTTACCAGTGATTGACTATGAAGAATTGAAGTTTGTCAAAATGCAGTTTTATTAGACAGGTGGTGAGAAAACAGGTTTGTTTTCAAGATCGCAAGGAAGAAAATACACCAAAATTTCTTA
>CALNXI010003723.1:9188-27640 GCA_942486025.1 Porites evermanni
TCCGTCTTTCTGGGGGTAAAACCGCCTTCGAAAGGAGGGGAAGAAAACCCGGGGCTGTTTTACAAAACCTAGGTGGGTGGTTGTTTATTCCCCGTTTTCCCCCCCCCCCCCCCCCCCCCCCTTCTCCTTCTTTATTTCTTAGGCACTGACATGGTTCCTACTGCCATAGGTTTTTGAAATTCCCTGTCTTTTCCGCGGAAAAAAAAGTTTCCTGACCAACTGAATCAATAATTTCACAAATCAGTCATGATAATGGCCTCCAAACTCCCATGTAAGCCGTCCTCTTCACCTATTTATTTCTGCTTTCAGCTAGTCACATGAATTGATAACATCATGGGGAAAAGGACTGAATTTCTTGGAAACCCAGCATCAGATTGTCGTTCGATTTCATTAAATAATATTCTACTTCTATTCCGTTCACAAAGATTGCAGTACTGTAAATAAGCATCCTTTCTCCGACTCAAGGTGAAATTTCCTAACCTTGAAGAATTTGTTCCTTGACCATTTCCTGACCTGTGGTAACCATGGCTGGGTTGGGTAACTAACTAAAGAGCTCCTTTCTGGCCATAAATTGTTTTTGGCAAAAATTACACAAACGTTACCTACCTTTCTGAAGCCTGTGAAGTCTTCATTCGTCTTTTATGGAACTGCTCCCGTAATTCTTTCACCTTAAGTAAAAGCAATGGTAATAAAATTCAACCAATTAAACATACAATACAAAATGTCTTGATGAAAAAGTTGTTTTGCACAGGACAGTGCATGTATAACGCTGAAATACAACCGTGATCAAAACACCTTGGGAAGTGGCGCTGTTACCTGTGAATTCAGGATGCCTTCATAACGAAAATTTACAAAATTAATGCCTTGCAATTTTCACTCCCATGCTCAGTACAATGTTGGAACATTTAAGGTGTTTTGATACTGTCTTTTGGAGACCATACCAATATTTTTCAGTCGCCTTAAATTTTTCACCACCAAGTGACTTTGGATTTTCAATGGCTGGTCTAGATTGCACAAAATTCGTCTTTAACTGATTTCATGTTTTTTTGTCTATCATTGTCATGGTAATATCAAATTAACTTAAAACTACATTTCAACAAACTTTAATCTAAAGTAACTTAGTGGTGAAAATCTTATGGCGACTGGATGAGGATAGAATCACTTTAGAGCCGATGGAAAAAAATATTGGTACGGTTTACCAAAAACAGCATAGAAACACCTTAAGTGGATTCACAGGCTCCGACATTGTATGTGGGTTGGGTGGAAGGATTGGGCATTGTGTAGTAGAGAAATGTGCAACAAATGCAAATGTGACCCAAGACTCTTGTCCATGATTGTAGTTTGACCACATCGCTGTTACAGATTTTTACCTCCTCTTTAATTCCATCCAAAGCAGATGAAGAAGACAATGAATCATTGTTCCAAAAACGGTCCTAAAACAGAAAAGCACAAATTATTACATTGCTTTATTTTAATATTTTGTGCCTGTTTCCAGGGCTCAAAGCCAACTTGAATTCCTGATCGTACCTGCTCAGGGCATTGCTTGCTTGTCTTAGTTCATGATTTGACTTGCCTGGACCCTGGCCCATTTGGGGAAAGTAAGCTTAAAAATTTACTTGCCCAGGAAGGAAATCTACTCGTCCCAGACAATTAGGCGGGGACCGTTTTTCCAGTCCTGGATCTCAGTCAGTACAAAAAACCAGAAAACAAGCAAATGCTTTTTTTAAAATCTTCTGACTGCCTTTCAATCTGCTTGTCCAAAGGAAATGAGAGCTTGGGATCTAATATATAAGTCGATGAAACGAGTGCATCAGTTTTTATATTTCAATTTTTTCTCACAAAATATTAATCTTTTACCGTCCCCAATGATCTTATGAGAAAATTGGAAAAAATTAGAAGGAATGCTATTATGGACAAAGCAAAATAATAATGATCACAATTATTGCAATTATTAGTGATGGGTGAATAATAATAATAATAATAATAATAAGATGATGATGACGATGATGAGGATGATGATAACAATGATGATGATAATGATAATGATGATGATGATTATGTTCACTGCACATGATGCTTTATACCTTTCTCTTTCTTTTTGGAGATGTATCAGCTGCTTTGCAGGCCTTTTTAATATCAATTTCAGTTACAGACACACAACCTGGCTAAAAGAAAACAAAAATAGAACAACTGTGAATATATAGGGAGATGAAGTTCTAAAACTATAATCACCCAGGGGTATCATCAACATGAAGACTCAGTTGAAGCAAAAAGAAATTTCAAATTTGAAATTAGGAAGGTAAAATAAAAAAGACTGACTTTCTTGGCTTTGCTATACTTCCTTGGGTTAGCATGCGAGTCAAAATAGCCGGTAGAATTGTGTGAAAATAAATTGGTGAGTTATAATGATGAAAAAAATTGTATCATGGTCCTTGTGGTGCAGGCAATCTGTATCATAACTGGGAGAAATGTCTCATTTCAGCCCTGGGGACTGCTTACTAGTGGTACATGCATAAGCAGAGCCCCATGGCTAAGAAAATTTGGTTATCTATCCATCTGAGAAATTTTGGTGGTCACCATATCTTCCTCCGACCATCTGTCTGAACCACAGGGTAACCAATATGAAATCTCATACTTTCTAGCTAGTATGGAAACCCTACCGACAACCTGATATTGCACATCCCTATTGTGGTCAATTTACAGCTGTAAAAACAGGGTATCCCCTGAACAGTATCATATGACCATATTGCTGGCTTAGGTGTTGACCCATCGAGGTTATATGTTTCTTTAAAGTTATCCACTAACAAGTTTATTAATGGGAGCTTTGCTTTTAGTCTTGGGTTAACCTATATATTATTGAAGACTTTATAGAACATGATTTACATTTTCGTGGCAATCATTTTTTATGTAATGTAATCAAGTGGAGCTGGTACATGTAATAAGATATCTTACTGGTGGTCTATGGACATTCCAAAATGCTCGTTCTTGACTGTCTAGTATTTGTCTCTCCATTTTGTCTCTCTTCTTATCAACTCTGTCAGATAACAAACATATTAACCCTTTAAGTCCCGATAGTGACCAAGATCAATTTTCTCCCAATGATATCCATACATTGTCCAGAGACTAGGTTATGAGAATTAATAAAATGATCACCTAAGAGAAAATGCTTTGATCTTCTACCAAATTCTCTCAACTTATTCCTTAAGGAAATGTTTAAAGACCAGTTTGGAGAATTTGTATGTGGATGTTGGGGCTTAAAGGGTTAATGTTTTCAGCAATTTTTTTTACAATGCAATTAACAGTCTAACCTCCAATAAGGGACCACCCAAAATGACAAGATTTAGTGGTTACTTTCAGGAACTTGTCATTTATGAGAGGTTGCAAAAGCTAAAAGTAACTGACACTTTCAGTAAGGTAATACGCATACGTAAATGTACATTACTGTGCTTTGACTGAAAACCGATTTGTTGTATTTTGGACACTAAGGTGGTCACTTGAGCTGGTTGAACTGGTTTCCTGTGTTCATACTTTGAATAGCGGAACGTTCGTGGATTTAATGGTATTATTAAAAAGTGAATCATTGGATAATATGCAATTCTAGAGTGCTGATTAGTTTAGCCATCATGGTATATGAGTCATTATACCTTGCTCTCCAAAGGATCTGCTTAAAATTAAAAACAAGCTGAAAATCGGATGTTTTTACACATAGGTCCGGAAGAATTCTCGATATTTTGTGGGCGTTTATAATAAAACAATAGGGAACTTAAGAACCACGACCAAGTTCCAAGGACGACGTCTGTTGACTGGGAAAAGACTGGAACGGGAACGTCAGTTTTGACGGGAAAAAGGAAACTTGAGATGCAGTCGGTCGGTAGGTCGACGACGACAACACTCATGAATGTAAACACAAATGTAAAACTGTGATGTTCGTTCGCAACAAAGTTTTTCGGCGTCTTGCAAAACAATTCAGGATCTTATTTTTTAAGCCATACATCTAATTTCGTTGACTATAAAGAATTTTTGTGTTGTCTGACCTTTTCGAGTGGAAAAACACCTGCTTTCCGTACGGAGATTATTCAACTTTCAACCTGAATGAGATGAGCGAGTCCGAGTGTCTGTCAGAGTTTAGATTTGGAAAAAGAGACATTCTGATGTGATAGCTGTTTTCCATATAAAGTTTATATCCTCTATATTAAAGATATATGATTTCCCTCACCTAAATACGTACAAATATATTTATCACTTACGAGTTCGTTTGCTCGGCCTCCACAGCTGTTGTCATTCTTTGAAGTAAAATCAATTCATTAGTCGAATTTTCAATCAACATCGCTTGTTAGGAGAAAAAAGGAACGATACCTGGATTTACGAGCATAAGAAAATGCAACCTGACTTCCAAAATTGCTTAAAACAGTTAATTTATACCGGCAGAAGTGTGGATTGCAGGACGATGTGATTCTACTTTGTTTGGCGTCGTTGACAACACCACGATGACGAAATTTACTGGTCGCACTTGCGCAGTACACTGTAACTCACTTCCGGTTGTCGTTGACAAAATCGTCGTCGTGGTTCTTAAGTTCCCTAATTATTCCACTTGCACTTGTTGGATATGAGAAGATTATAGCCAACTCACCACTACGTGCCTCATTGGCTATCTGCCATCTCAAATCCAACACGCACTCCTGGAATAATTGTTAACCCTCATCAAGAGTAAAGGTTATGAGAATTACTCAATTGATTACCAAAGGGAGATCGCTTTGATCTTAAGCCAAATTCTCTCAACTATTCTTAAAAGAAATGGGTGAAGATCAGTCTGGAGAATTTGTATGTTGATCTTGGGGCTTAAAGGGTTAAATAGTCACCTTGCTTGTGCCTCGGCTTGCATGAATATAAATTCCCATTTCCTGGACAGAGTTCTCTGTAGCTTGGCTAGATTTTCCTGCAAATGAAAGGGAGTCAATATTAAGAGCCTCATCAGGGCACAAAGAAAGTCAGTTTTACAGCTTGCCATTCGGCAAGTTGCAGCTAGCATGTACTAGCCCAAGAGTCATTTCGATTAGCCCCAAAAAATTTTTGATGAGCAGGATAAATTACAGTTCTTCTGTATGTGAATTTGCCCATCAGGCAAATTAAGACCAGAATTCACTAGCCCGATAGCAAAATCCACTAGTCCCAGGCTATCGGGCATGACTTTCTTTGCATGCTGCTTATAACGAAAGAAAAATAACAACAATTAAAAGAAACACTACATGTAAATACAAAAAATGACAAGAACAGACCTTGTATACTAGATTAATTTACGTCTCACTCACCGCTTCATAGTCATCCAATTCTAATCTTGATTTATTTTGCATAGTTCTTTTACACAAATAGACCGCTAGAAATTAAAAAAACAGAGTTTATCAAAAAGAATGTGGTGATCGATGTGGGTAAAATATTTTAAAACATACCTTTGACTACATATACTATTGATGCTACAGGAGCCAAAATATAGGCTAAAAGCAGGGCCACAAACGGAGTTGCTTAATGTAATTTACAATAATTTTAGTGCTCTTAAGAGAACAATAATGCAGTTTGTAGTCACATGATCTGCTTATGCAACAATATTATGGAATACAACAATACCACAAATAGAAATCAAAGAGCACGCAGAAATCTGCTACAGAGCCAACTTTAAAGTGAAAGACACATACGATTTTATGGGTGCTGGAATATATATCAAAATGCAAAATTATAAGGGTGGAGTACATGGAAAAAATTGCTGAGCCACAAGGCATGTGGTCCAGCAATTTTATTCAAGCAGCACACGCACAGTACTTCTTTTACTTGTAAATATATTAATATTTGAGGTGGCCTCTGTTATAAGCCTGGGGTGGTTTCTTGAGGTCTCCTCGCCAAAACAAATCTAGCTGTAAACTTGCACTGTACTGAAGCAAGGCAAATAATAATGATGATGATGATCTCTGGTATATTTAGGGTTGTATACCATAATAATGGTTATTTTGGCAGATCTCGAGCTGCCAAGGACCTATTTCAGTTGTGAAGTGGGCTGTGAAATATCTTTAAGTACATTATAATACCTTACCATAATCTACACTCTCTGGTTCCCAATTGTTTGATAGCCAAAAGAATGGCGTCTAAAATAAGCACAGGATAGTTAGGGCAGAATGCATTATTTAAGCAAAAAAAGTTAAATCACCATTCTTGGAAAATATTTAAAAGATCTTTCTTCAGTCAAAGTTCAACACACCTGAAATCTGTAATATGAAGCATCGTCTTTAACCATTAAATGGTGATCAGTAATTGAAAAAATATATCCATAAGCGGCCAAAAGAGAAGCCAAATGAACTGCGGCACCTGTGTGAGAATTAAAGCAGTCACTTAAAATGTTGTTGATATTAATTTAGTTCATTTGTAAAATTTTCAGGGGTAGGCGTGGCAAGGATACTTTGCATTGTACCAAACACATGTACCCTTCTAAGTGACACATACCCTGTACAGTGGCAGATCTAGGGGGCCACCGCCCCCCTCCACCCCTTATTTTCAGACCAAACTGAGGGCAAAAGGGCTGAAAAAAAATTTTTTTGGAGACCAGGCCCTGCCCCTTATCTCAGGGTCTGGATGACCAGGCCCCCCCACCCCCCCTTATCTGAAGGTCTGGATCTGCTACTGCTGTATGCAGTCAAAGTTCTTCCAAGAGGTTGCAATTTAAGCCAGTTTCTCATACCTTATAACAGCTCTCCTACAAAGTATTTGAGAACATTATCAAACAATATAGGATGGTTGCAAAAACTTAGTAGAAGCAATATTATTATTATTCCTTGCTTTTACAACATGTAGTTTTCTTAGCCAGTCCTTGTTTGTGTCTCTGTTCATTTCTTTTTGTAATAAAGGTGTTCATGAACAAGGTTAATTTACTACCTCTGTCTTCAATCGAAAGATTAGCCATGACCCAGTCGACAAGCTCACTACCTGCAAAATGAAAATGAACTTTATTCAGTTGCTCCATCAAAACATGAATAGGGAGCTTAAGCAACGATGAAGGCAACATCAACAAGAACGGCCAAAAAACAACAGGTTTAGATTGACAAAACAACGACTCTACATGTGCATCGTGCTTTTTTGTAGATTTCTTTGCCATCACTGCACGGCTACGATGTGAAAATGTCATTTTCTCATGGCAGTCATGCAGTGATGGCACAGAAATGTACAAAAAAATGCGATGCACGTGCAAAGTTGTTATTTTGCTTGGTCAAGCTATTGCTTTTTTGACGTTCTCATTGTCGTTGCAGTCTTTGACTTTGATCGCGGATGACAATAATACTGCCAGATATCAGTCTAATCTACAGTTTATTGACAGCCAAATGCATTGATTTATCTTTATTAATCAACTACAGAACGTATTTCAAGGAAGTAAGCCAATACTACCATTGTCAATTCAGTCTGCTGTCCACTTAATAGAGGTTTTTAACAATAGAAATTAGCCAATTACGATTTATTTAAGTGCCTGTGTCCGCCTAGTGTAGGTGTCCACTGAATAGTGGTTTGTCATAAAGGGAAATATGAGCTGTTAATTTCGGGACCCGGCCTAGTGTCTGCTTAATAGAGGGTGTCCGCTTAATAGAGGTTTCACTGTACTTTCATTGCGCCTTTTCTCCCAGCCCAACTGACTGTCCCTGGGTGTTTGAGGATGGCAGGGTTCATACAAAACAATGCAACCAGTTTTTAAGGACTTTTCAAGGACCCCATTTGATTTTCAAGGACCACCTACACAAATGCAATTTCACAGATGGTACAAAAATGCACATTCCCTAGTCCATATGGACTTTAAGGTGACACGATCCAGTTATTTTGTGAGGGTACCATCCTACTTTGAAGCTCTCTGGTATCCCCACCTTTCCTTTGATAGTAAGTCAAACATATAGCATGGATAACATGTAGATCAATCTACAATATAGCATAAAATTTTTGCCGTTCTGAGTAAATGTCATGTGGTTGTAGTGCCAGGCCTCTTTGGAGTCTGAGTCGAAATTCTACTGTTGCTGGCATTTTTTTGTGAAAATCTTTCGGCTACGTATAGTGCACATTAGTGCCTTGGGTTGAACAGAGTTTCACCAAAATTGCAAAGACCTAATGCGAGAAATTCAGCGGTTTGCAAATTTAGGTCATAATTTATGTGAAAATGATAAGCAAACTTTACTTGATTAGATCTAATAAACAGTGAGATTTATCTCTTTATTCTGGAGATCTTTATTCTCTGTTTTCACTCACGTGAGGAAGCAGAAATAAAAATGGAAACCTTTTAATACAGAAAGTCTAGAATCTGGGAAATGAAAGAAGATAAATATACAAAAAGCCTTGCCAAGAATTAAGTCTATGCAATAGTTCATATGCGAGATATTCGGAAAAACGTTTTACCCAAATTTGTAAAGCTTTGTATGGAGACGCCATGTTTGTGTCCCTTTCAGGGGCACAAATATAGCCGCCGGAAACCAACAGAAACATCTGTTTTTGAGTTTTGCTACTTATGTGTGAATTCTTCGCTTGAGGAACTTATAAAGATTAAAGTTATATTCATTCTAATACAAGGAATGTTTAGATAGCAAAATGTCCAAAAATCCGTAATGTTTTTAACCCACAATGACGAGTCATGCAAAAGCGTGGAAATTCAGGCGTCCTGTATCGCAAAACAAAGGAGCCTTTAGAACCGAAAATTTGTTTGTATGAAGGTTTTAAGGTGCTCTAATATCACACGAAAGTAGAAACTCAGAAGAAGCTGTAGTTTCTTAGTTTGAATTATGGTGACGTCATGTGAAAACCGAGAATAACGTTAGGTCCTTGCAAGTCAGCAAAAAGCTTTAGGGCCTTTTAATTGCGCGAGAAGAAGACAATGAATCATTGTTCCAAAAACGGTCCTAAAACAGAAAAGCACAAATTATTACATTGCTTTATTTTAATATTTTGTGCCTGTTTCCAGGGCTCAAAGCCAACTTGAATTCCTGATCGTACCTGCTCAGGGCATTGCTTGCTTGTCTTAGTTCATGATTTGACTTGCCTGGACCCTGGCCCATTTGGGGAAAGTAAGCTTAAAAATTTACTTGCCCAGGAAGGAAATCTACTCGTCCCAGACAATTAGGCGGGGACCGTTTTTCCAGTCCTGGATCTCAGTCAGTACAAAAAACCAGAAAACAAGCAAATGCTTTTTTTAAAATCTTCTGACTGCCTTTCAATCTGCTTGTCCAAAGGAAATGAGAGCTTGGGATCTAATATATAAGTCGATGAAACGAGTGCATCAGTTTTTATATTTCAATTTTTTCTCACAAAATATTAATCTTTTACCGTCCCCAATGATCTTATGAGAAAATTGGAAAAAATTAGAAGGAATGCTATTATGGACAAAGCAAAATAATAATGATCACAATTATTGCAATTATTAGTGATGGGTGAATAATAATAATAATAATAATAATAAGATGATGATGACGATGATGAGGATGATGATAACAATGATGATGATAATGATAATGATGATGATGATTATGTTCACTGCACATGATGCTTTATACCTTTCTCTTTCTTTTTGGAGATGTATCAGCTGCTTTGCAGGCCTTTTTAATATCAATTTCAGTTACAGACACACAACCTGGCTAAAAGAAAACAAAAATAGAACAACTGTGAATATATAGGGAGATGAAGTTCTAAAACTATAATCACCCAGGGGTATCATCAACATGAAGACTCAGTTGAAGCAAAAAGAAATTTCAAATTTGAAATTAGGAAGGTAAAATAAAAAAGACTGACTTTCTTGGCTTTGCTATACTTCCTTGGGTTAGCATGCGAGTCAAAATAGCCGGTAGAATTGTGTGAAAATAAATTGGTGAGTTATAATGATGAAAAAAATTGTATCATGGTCCTTGTGGTGCAGGCAATCTGTATCATAACTGGGAGAAATGTCTCATTTCAGCCCTGGGGACTGCTTACTAGTGGTACATGCATAAGCAGAGCCCCATGGCTAAGAAAATTTGGTTATCTATCCATCTGAGAAATTTTGGTGGTCACCATATCTTCCTCCGACCATCTGTCTGAACCACAGGGTAACCAATATGAAATCTCATACTTTCTAGCTAGTATGGAAACCCTACCGACAACCTGATATTGCACATCCCTATTGTGGTCAATTTACAGCTGTAAAAACAGGGTATCCCCTGAACAGTATCATATGACCATATTGCTGGCTTAGGTGTTGACCCATCGAGGTTATATGTTTCTTTAAAGTTATCCACTAACAAGTTTATTAATGGGAGCTTTGCTTTTAGTCTTGGGTTAACCTATATATTATTGAAGACTTTATAGAACATGATTTACATTTTCGTGGCAATCATTTTTTATGTAATGTAATCAAGTGGAGCTGGTACATGTAATAAGATATCTTACTGGTGGTCTATGGACATTCCAAAATGCTCGTTCTTGACTGTCTAGTATTTGTCTCTCCATTTTGTCTCTCTTCTTATCAACTCTGTCAGATAACAAACATATTAACCCTTTAAGTCCCGATAGTGACCAAGATCAATTTTCTCCTAACAATATCCATATGTTACCAAGAGAAATGGTTATGAGAGTTGATAATATGATCACCTAAGAGAAAATGCTTTGATCTTCTACCAAATTCTCTCAACTTATTCCTTAAGGAAATGTTTAAAGACCAGTTTGGAGAATTTGTATGTGGATGTTGGGGCTTAAAGGGTTAATGTTTTCAGCAATTTTTTTTACAATGCAATTAACAGTCTAACCTCCAATAAGGGACCACCCAAAATGACAAGATTTAGTGGTTACTTTCAGGAACTTGTCATTTATGAGAGGTTGCAAAAGCTAAAAGTAACTGACACTTTCAGTAAGGTAATACGCATACGTAAATGTACATTACTGTGCTTTGACTGAAAACCGATTTGTTGTATTTTGGACACTAAGGTGGTCACTTGAGCTGGTTGAACTGATTTCCTGTGTTCATACTTTGAATAGCGGAACGTTCGTGGATTTAATGGTATTATTAAAAAGTGAATCATTGGATAATATGCAATTCTAGAGTGCTGATTAGTTTAGCCATCATGGTATATGAGTCATTATACCTTGCTCTCCAAAGGATCTGCTTAAAATTAAAAACAAGCTGAAAATCGGATGTTTTTACACATAGGTCCGGAAGAATTCTCGATATTTTGTGGGCGTTTATAATAAAACAATAGGGAACTTAAGAACCACGACCAAGTTCCAAGGACGACGTCTGTTGACTGGGAAAAGACTGGAACGGGAACGTCAGTTTTGACGGGAAAAAGGAAACTTGAGATGCAGTCGGTCGGTAGGTCGACGACGACGACACTCATGAATGTAAACACAAATGTAAAACTGTGATGTTCGTTCGCAACAAAGTTTTTCGGCGTCTTGCAAAACAATTCAGGATCTTATTTTTTAAGCCATACATCTAATTTCGTTGACTATAAAGAATTTTTGTGTTGTCTGACCTTTTCGAGTGGAAAAACACCTGCTTTCCGTACGGAGATTATTCAACTTTCAACCTGAATGAGATGAGCGAGTCCGAGTGTCTGTCAGAGTTTAGATTTGGAAAAAGAGACATTCTGATGTGATAGCTGTTTTCCATATAAAGTTTATTTCCTCTATATTAAAGATATATGATTTCCCTTACCTAAATACGTACAAATATATTTATCACTTACGAGTTCGTTTGCTCGGCCTCCACAGCTGTTGTCATTCTTTGAAGTAAAATCAATTCATTAGTCGAATTTTCAATCAACATCGCTTGTTAGGAGAAAAAAGGAACGATACCTGGATTTACGAGCATAAGAAAATGCAATTTGACTTCCAAAATTGCTTAAAACAGTTAATTTATACCGGCAGAAGTGTGGATTGCAGGACGATGTGATTCTACTTTGTTTGGCGTCGTTGACAACACCACGATGACGAAATTTACTGGTCGCACTTGCGCAGTACACTGTAACTCACTTCCGGTCGTCGTTGACAAAATCGTCGTCGTGGTTCTTAAGTTCCCTAATTATTCCACTTGCACTTGTTGGATATGAGAAGATTATAGCCAACTCACCACTACGTGCCTCATTGGCTATCTGCCATCTCAAATCCAACACACACTCCTGGAATAATTGTTAACCCTCATCAAGAGTAAAGGTTATGAGAATTACTCAATTGATTACCAAAGGGAGATCGCTTTGATCTTAAGCCAAATTCTCTCAACTATTCTTAAAAGAAATGGGTGAAGATCAGTCTGGAGAATTTGTATGTTGATCTTGGGGCTTAAAGGGTTAAATAGTCACCTTGCTTGTGCCTCGGCTTGCATGAATATAAATTCCCATTTCCTGGACAGTGTTCTCTGTAGCTTGGCTAGATTTTCCTGCAAATGAAAGGAAGTCAATCATTTAGCCTCACCAGGGTGCAAAGTCAGTTTTACAGCTTGCCATTCAGCAAGTTGCAGCTAGCATGTACTAGCCCAAGAGTCATATTGATTAGCCCCAAAAAATTTTTGATGAGCAGGATTGATTACAGTTCTTCTGTATGTGAATTTCCCCAAAAATTTATTTGCCCATCATGCAAATTAAGACCAGAAGTCACTAGCCCGATAGCAAAATCCACTAGTCCCAGGCTATCCGACACGACTTTCTTTGCTTGCTGCTTATAAGGAAAGAAAAATAACAACAATTTAAAAAAAAACACTACATGTAAATACAAAAAATGACAAGAACAGAACTTGTACACTAGATTAATTTACGTCTCACTCACCGCTTCATAGTCATCCAATTCTAATCTTGATTTATTCTGCATAGTTCTTTTACACAAATAGACCGCTAGAAATTCAAAAACAGAGTTTATCAAAAAGAATGATTGTGGTGATCAATGTGGGTAAAATATTTTAAAACATACCTTTGACTACATGTACTATTGATGCTACAGGAGCCAAAATATAGGCTAAAAGCAGGGCCACTTAAAATCATTTATTAAAAGCAGGGCCACTTAAAATCATTTATTAATCTGCTGCTGTGACCTCATTTCCTCACTGTACTGGCTTATTTATGACAAGTATATCAAATAGGCAGATTGGCAACCAAGTTTGATGACACAATTAAGTTAAACAAACTGAGTTGTCTAGTGTAATTTACAATAATAGTGCTCTTCAGAGAACAATATAGACTATGCAGCTTGTAGTCACATGATTTGCTTATGCAACAATTATGGAATACAACAATACCACAAATAGAAATCAAAGAGCACGCACAAATCTGCTACAGAGCCAACTTTAAAGTGAAAGACACATACGATTATAAGGGTGGAGTATATGGAAAAAATTGCTGAGCCACAAGGCATGTGGTCCAGCAATTTTTTTCAAGCAGCACACGCACAGTACTTCTTTTACTTGTAAATATATTAATATTTGAGGTGGCCTCTGTTATAAGCCTGGGGTGGTTTCTTGAGGTCTCTTTGCCAAAACAAATCTAGCAGTAAACTTGCACTGTACTGAAGCAAGGCAAATAATAATGATGATGATGATCTCTGGTATATTTAGGGTTGTATACCATAATAATGGTTATTTTGGCAGATCTCGAGCTGCCAAGGACCTATTTCAGTTGTGAAGTGGGCTGTGAAATATCTTTAAGTACATTATAATACCTTACCATAATCTACACTCTCTGGTTCCCAATTGTTTGATAGCCAAAAGAATGGCGTCTAAAATAAGCACAGGATAGTTAGGGCAGAATGCACTATTTAAGCAAAAAAAGTTAAATCACTATTCTTGGAAAATATTTAAAAGATCTTTCATCAGTCAAAGTTCAACACACCTGAAATCTGTAATATGAAGCATCGTCTTTGACCATTAAATGGTGATCAGTAATTGAAAAAATATATCCATAAGCCGCCAGAAGGGAAGCTAAATGAACTGCGGCACCTGTGTGAGAATTAAAGCAGTCACTTAAAATGTTGTTGATATTAATTTAGTTCCTTTGTAAAATTTTCAGGGGTAGGCGTGGCAAGGGTACTTTGCATTGTACCACACACATGTACCCTTCTAAGTGACGCATACCCTGTACAGTAGCAGATCTAGGGGAGGGGCCCAGGCTACCCCCCCCCTCTTATTTTTAGACAAAACTGGAGACCAGGCCCCCTTTATCTGAAGGTCTAGATCCGCTACTGAGCATGCGGTCAAAGTTCTTCCAAGAGGTTGCAATTCAAGCCAGTTCCTCATAACCAAGAATGGCTCTCCCACAAAGTATTTGAGAACACTATGAAACACTATAGGATGGTTGCAAAAACTTAGTAGAAGCAATATAATTATTATTCCTTGCTTTTACAACATGTAGTTGACTTAGCCAGTCCTTATTTGTGTCTCTGTTCATTTCTTTTTGTAATAAAGGTGTTCATGAACAAGGTTAATTTACTACCTCTGTCTTCAATCGAAAGATTAGCCATGACCCAGTCAACAAGCTCACTACCTGCAAAATGAAAATGAACTTTATTCAGTTGCTCCATCAAAACATGAATAGGGAGCTTAAGCAACGATGAAGGCAACATCAACAAGAACGGCCAAAAAACAACAGGTTTAGATTGACAAAACAACAACTCTACATGTGCATCGTGCTTTTTTGTAGATTTCTTTGCCATAACTGCACGGCTACGACGTGAAAATGTCATTTTCTCATGGCAGTCATGCAGTGATGGCACAGAAATGTACAAAAAAATGTGATGCACGTGCAAAGTTGTTATTTTGCTTGGTCAAGCTATTGCTTTTTTGACGTTCTCATTGTCGTTGCAGTCTTTGACTTTGATCGCGGATGACAATAATACTGCCAGATATCAGTCTAATCTACAGTTTATTGACAGCCAAATGCATTGATTTATCTTTATTAATCAACTACAGAACGTATTTCAAGGAAGCAAGCCAATACTACCATTGTCAATTCAGTCCGCTGTCCACTTAATAGAGGTTTTTAACAATAGAAATTAGCCAATTACGATTTATTTAAGTGCCCGTGTCCGCCTAGTGTAGGTGTCCACTGAATAGGGGTTCGTCATAAAGGGAAATATGAGCTGTTAATTTCGGGACCCGGCCTAGTGTCTGCTTAATAGAGGGTGTCCGCTTAATAGAGGTTTCACTGTACTTTCATTGCGCCTTTTCTCCCAGCCCAACTGACTGTTCCTGGGTCTTCGAGGATGGCAGGGTTCATACAAAACAATGCAACCAGTTTTTAAGGACTTTTCAAGGACCACATTTGATTTTCAAGGACCACCTACACAAATGCAATTTCACAGATGGTACAAAAATGCACATTCCCTAGTCCATATGGACTTTAAGGTGACACGATCCAGTTATTTTGTGAGGGTACCATCCTACTTTGAAGCTCTCTGGTATCCCCACCTTTCCTTTGATAGTAAGTCAAACATATAGCATGGATAACATGTAGATCAATCTACAATATAGCATAAAATTTTTGCCGTTCTGAGTAAATGTCATGTGGTTGTAGTGCCAGGCCTCTTTGGAGTCTGAGTCGAAATTCTACTGTTGCTGGCATTTTTTTGTGAAAATCTTTCGGCTACGTATAGTGCACATTAGTGCCTTGGGTTGAACAGAGTTTCACCAAAATTGCAAAGACCTAATGCGAGAAATTCAGCGGTTTGCAAATTTAGGTCATAATTTATGTGAAAATGATAAGCAAACTTTACTTGATTAGATCTAATAAACAGTGAGATTTATCTCTTTATTCTGGAGATCTTTATTCTCTGTTTTCACTCACGTGAGGAAGCAGAAATAAAAATGGAAACCTTTTAATACAGAAAGTCTAGAATCTGGGAAATGAAAGAAGATAAATATACAAAAAGCCTTGCCAAGAATTACTTAAGTCTATGCAACAGTTCATATGCGAGATATTCGGAAAAACGTTTTACCCAAATTTGTAAAGCTTTGTATGGAGACGCCATGTTTGTGTCCCTTTCAGGGGCACAAATATAGCCGCCGGAAACCAACAGAAACATCTGTTTTTGAGATTTGCTACTTATGTGTGAATTCTTCGCTTGAGGAACTTATAAAGATTAAAGTTATATTCATTCTAATACAAGGAATGTTTAGATAGCAAAATGTCCAAAAATCCGTAATGTTTTTAACCCACAATGACGAGTCATGCAAAAGCGTGGAAATTCAGGCGTCCTGTATCGCAAAACAAAGGAGCCTTTAGAACCGAAAATTTGTTTGTATGAAGGTTTTAAGGTGCTCTAATATCACACGAAAGTAGAAACTCAGAAGAAGCTGTAGTTTCTTAGTTTGAATTATGGTGACGTCATGTGAAAACCGAGAATAACGTTAGGTCCTTGCAAGTCAGCAAAAAGCTTTAGGGCCTTTTAATTGCGCGCGATGTAAACATATAGAAATTATAGTTTTAGTTATTTGTTTGTCAGCGTTTAAGAGTCCTTCTCATGACAAAACCATTTTCTGAAAACTTCGTAGTTTTTTTTTCCTTCAAATTTTTTCAGGGTCACAATTAATATTATTAACTAGCTACCTGGATTCTGAATTTCATGGTCATTGAAAAACTGTGACATTAAATTCTATAAGCCCAAACTTGATTAAACACTGTGAAGATTTTTATTATACATTGTTTGGAAGAAAATAACGACAAACACACCGTCGCAAGGAACCTAAATTGATGTGGTTATTGGAAATCATGCATTGCGTGCGCAACCTACAGATTAGTCAGTTATTTGCTAGCAGATAACCGACTACTCTGTAGGTTGACCTGATTTCCAAAATTAGCTGTAGGCTGTTAGCCAGTGAGAAGACAGATAGTGAGTACAATGTATAATAATTATGCGTATTGCTTCCTGATCAAACGTGTTTGATATCTTCTTCTAATAGAGCATTTTGTGTATGGGTAAAGGAACTTAAAGTAACGACTTCAGTACAGAATTGATCTAAAACAGCAATATCCTCGCCCCTTTATCCCTTTAGGTCACAAGAGCGACCAACATCAATTTCCTCCTAACAACATCAGCGGATGAACAAGAGTAAAGGTTATGAGAATTACTAAATTGATTATCAAAGGGAGAATGCTTTGATCGTAAACTAAATTCTCTCAACTATTCTTGAAAGAAATGAATGGAGATCAGTCTGGAGAATTTGTATGTGGATCTCGGGGCTTAAAGGGTTATGCTTTCCACTTTAATTTATTTTTACTATACTTGAGGAAGACAGCTGTAATGTAAAACTCACCTAAGAAAACAGACCATGCGCACATGTAGGAATTACAAGAAGGATGCATTCAGTTAGATCCCTAGACATGCATTATTCCAAAACAGCTCCTAAGCTCTTATATACAAAGGAACCTCAGTCTCCACAATGACCACCTTGGGCACAAGAAAGTGGTTGTTGTAGAGAGGTTTAAACAAGAGTCAATGTATGAAATGTCCACCAAAAAAGTAGCTGTTGTAGAAAGGAGGCCGTTGTGGAGAGGTGCAGGCCATAAGAGGTTTGACAGTAATATATCAACATACAGATTTCAAATGCTCTTCTGTTCCACTCTAACCCATGAAAATTACATCTCCAATTTACAAAATATTCATTATTTTGTTTAACTACTAGTATTTTAAAACTGCCGTTCACCTGTAAAAACACTAGGAATTCTGGACATGAAACTCTTTACAGTTCTAATGGGCACTCCAGTCTTCTCATCCTGCATTTGATGGATAAGTTTCTCCATCTGTGAACAAAGAAAAGACTTCACATCAGACTCTGTTAGTAGTGTATTAACTCTTAAGACTGCAGCGCTTTAATTCCACAACAACAACAACAAAAAAAAACACATTAAAGAGATGAGAAACACATTAAAAACCTTTAATGCCTAGAATTAGCGCTGTTATGAAGACAACTTGCCATTACCCGGCTTTAAATATTTGATCAACTTTAATTCTAAAATTTTCACAACTGGAAGGTCACTGAGAGGTTTGCACATTTAAGGCATAAAATCAAAGCCCCTCCAACACAAGACTTGATTTACCACCTCTTCAACTTTTGACGCTGGTTTTTCAAGTAACTATGAAGGTAATATCTGAAAATGATCAGTGGTCTAAGAGGATCTATGCAATTTAAGCTATAGTTAAAGGGTATGCTATGTACAGTATTGTACAAATACCAAATAAGGCAAAGAAAACATAATTATCATTAATTATGTGGTTTTATGGTTATGTTTCTCATTTGCAAAAGTTTGGTTTTCCCTTGGGCGTTGTCGATCCCTCCATATTAGTGCAGCCCCAGTCAAAATGACTTGGCAGCGCACCATTTTGCCCCCCTCCACCCTCCTCACTGGGGGTTTAATAATTAATTATTTTATTACCATGTGGTTCAGCACATGTACAACTGGGAGATGCAAAACAATTATAATGAACTTTTG
>CALNXI010003724.1:0-27211 GCA_942486025.1 Porites evermanni
GAGAGAATGACCGCCGGAGAAACCTTTTCATTATTTGTTGTTGTCCTCGTCCAGAATGGCTGTTGTTCCCTGTATATTTTATTTACAGGGCGTTTTATATATTTAAAAGACTTTTCTATTTAAAAGAATGAAATAAAATTAATAATAAGTTTTTAAATGGAGGCTGTTCCCTCGCTTAATATTCTACCAGCCTTCCTAAAATAGGCGAGATCTAAATAAAAAAAAAAACATGACATAGTCAAAATAAAAAAAAGAAAAGAAAAGAAAACTTTCTCCATCGATTCTTCAATAGCACAATTTCTACGGAAGTTAGTTGATATTGCTTCAGTAGGTGCAAATTATACAGTATATCATGTGGTAAAGACTGCAGTAAATTTACTTAAAGAACGATATTTAAAACCATTGCTTCCTGATAGGCTATTAAATGGCTGTCGCGAAACTCATTTTCTTATAATTTATGAAAAACACCTCACGTATCATGATGGGCCTGAACAGCGCTTGAACTTACTTGGTGTACAAACTTTGTATTTTTTTTTAGATTGTTATTAGCTGAGTTAGAGCTCTGTACTGTAACGTACGACATATTTCCTTTACTTTATTTCCCGCGAGTCTCCGTGACATAACGAGTTAATGAGGTGTTCTTTCTGTGTATCCGGAGATAGTAGGCGCCTGAAACGGGATTTGACAGGGGTAAAAAACTTAATTACAAAAAAAGTAAGTAAACAAAATCCCATCAAATGGGTATCGAAAGTTTAAATGGCTTTTCTCTTTTTGTCTTTTATCTTTTATCTGAATCGGCAGTGGGAAACGGAAAAACCTTGATTTTGCAATTTTAATTTCGTTCCGTACAGCAAGTTATCAACCGGAAATTAACCCGGCATTGTCCGAACGAGAAATGATTCAGATATTTTTTAAAAATCATTGTTACTTGAGAGTTCACTGTTCGGCCTTATGTATATACTTCAGAATGTTACGGCTGTTAAGCGTGGTTTTGAAAAATCGTTTTTCGTGCTTTAATGGTAATGGCTATTTGTCGAGAGTCACTATCCTACGCACCAAAAAACTGACATTAACATATTTAAGTAAAACAAAAACGACGTTTCAAGTGAGTGTAGGGGTAGTCTTGATTGAAAGTGAAGCAACTGGCTGTCTACAAGCTGGAAGTCTTAACTTTTTTCAAAATTAGCAGGTGTTTCGTTCTCAAACGTGAACATAACTTATATTTGCAAGTTCTTCGCGCCAGTCGTCATTGTTACATTTTAAAAGTTTGCTGGTATAGTGTTTCATAGCATTTACAAATTAAATTCAAAAGTTGGATGAGCTGGATAAGCTGATTAAACTACAGTATTTATTCGAATAAGCGCTCAACCTCGAATAGCGCCCACCTCGAAAAAGCGGCCATCCTAGAGGCAGAAAAAGTTAATAAGCGCCCAGCCTCGAATAAGCGCCCACCCCTCCCCTTTCCATTCAAACTCAAATAAGCGCTCACAACCAAAACCCACTCCCCTTCCCCCTCGTAGCCAAATAAACTGAATAAGTACTAATAAGAGACTTCGATTCCCCGAACACGGAGTTTTCTTCAGAGCATTTTACAGAAACCTTGCGTTGTTACATCTTCGCGTTTTGTTGTTACCATTTATTGTTTTGTTGCAAAATAAACATACTACGCTTGCTGAAAATGGTGAAAATTTAACAAGCGCCCAGCCTCGAATAAGCGCCCACTCTCAAGGTCCAAAAATTTAATAAGCGCCCATGGCGGTATTACGGTGCAGTTTTCATGAGGTTTTAGCTCATTGTAAGCAATATTGAAGGAAATATCAGCCTAGGCAAACTAGAGAAATGACGGATGGCATAAGGCCAGTATTAGAAGTATACATTTGTAAAATTTCGAATTTGTCAAAACAAAACTTCTCCAAAAGTATTCCGGTTGATAGGGTTTCAAATTGTCAGAGGTGTGACATTTCAAAATTCAGAGGTCCGATGTTTTTTCAACGAGTATCATCAGTAAACTTACAAATATTTAACTATATTGGCGGTGTCTGAATATCAGATTAAACACTCGAGTGAGTGTGTCCTGCGAATACAGCGGTTCATCATCGCTCCCCGCCCCAAGCAAAACATTCGGAGAACGATGACATACGCCTGTACCCAGAGAGAGTGTTTTAAAATGGTCAAAAGTTCTTACGAACAATTAAGACACAGTCTGCAAAATGTTTGATAATTAGGACCAAATTTTCAAACTTCCTTCACATAAGGAGTTCCTTGATTTTCCTTCCACGAATATACTTTTCATGAGTTTGGGAAGTAGTTTCTGTCGCCCGGTCATGAAAAATGGATACCGACTAAGCGAAATTAAAGACCCGCGAATTTAAATCTCGCGAAATTTAATACTCGTGTAGAAAATTCACTGAAAAAAATGATTAACATGTAATAACAAAGACCTAGTATACCAGATATCTATCGATAAATCAACAATCTGGTTTTAGTGGTTTTCAGTTCCATTTTGTATTGCTTTTTCTAGTTTTAAAAGGTACTTTTAAATTATGCGTTATGCTTTTTGCAATTTATCTAGAAATTTAAGTAAATTCAGAGTCATTTCCAAAAAGTAAAATGAAGTTAAGATCGCTTGAATCGCGAAATTTAATCCCTTTTTTCGTAGTTGGCTATTGAAATCGCGAAAATAAAACCCCGCGAATTATACTGTTTCGCTAAAATCGCTAAATCAAGTACCAAGAAGGTATGTTAATATTAANTCCTGCGAATACAGCGGTTCATCATCGCTCCCCGCCCCAAGCAAAACATTCGGAGAACGATGACATACGCCTGTACCCAGAGAGAGTGTTTTAAAATGGTCAAAAGTTCTTACGAACAATTAAGACACAGTCTGCAAAATGTTTGATAATTAGGACCAAATTTTCAAACTTCCTTCACATAAGGAGTTCCTTGATTTTCCTTCCACGAATATACTTTTCATGAGTTTGGGAAGTAGTTTCTGTCGCCCGGTCATGAAAAATGGATACCGACTAAGCGAAATTAAAGACCCGCGAATTTAAATCTCGCGAAATTTAATACTCGTGTAGAAAATTCACTGAAAAAAATGATTAACATGTAATAACAAAGACCTAGTATACCAGATATCTATCGATAAATCAACAATCTGGTTTTAGTGGTTTTCAGTTCCATTTTGTATTGCTTTTTCTAGTTTTAAAAGGTACTTTTAAATTATGCGTTATGCTTTTTGCAATTTATCTAGAAATTTAAGTAAATTCAGAGTCATTTCCAAAAAGTAAAATGAAGTTAAGATCGCTTGAATCGCGAAATTTAATCCCTTTTTTCGTAGTTGGCTATTGAAATCGCGAAAATAAAACCCCGCGAATTATACTGTTTCGCTAAAATCGCTAAATCAAGTACCAAGAAGGTATGTTAATATTAATTTTAGAGATGTTATTTATATATGTGGCATAAGTTTTGAACCACGTTGTATCAAAGACATAGCAAAAAAAGATGAAGCCCCCGGAGAGATTTGAACTCTCGACCCCTGGTTTACAAGACCAGTGCTCTAACCACTGAGCTACGGAGGCGTGCGGTGGAGGAACAGCTTTTATTGCGAATTATACTTGTATTTACAAGACACCAATGATCACAGTTGGGTATTTCCACAATTGTAATTTACGTCTCTTAGTATTAAGTAATCTATCATCCTTTAAAGTAACTACCAATCATACTGAATTTATGGTCATTTCAGGTAGTTTATCATCCCAGTAATTTATTGTACTTTAGAGTTTTTCATGGTTATAGTTATTTATCATCCTTCGGGTACGGTAATCTGTTATAATATGAAGACTTTGTCGGCTTTCGGCAACAGAGTGTTTCTTTTTTGCGGGGTTAAAAATATACTAGCTAGCAAGGCCTCTGTTATTAGTACAAAAGACAAGCTAACGCAGCTGTTTTTCTTCTGGGGGTGGTACTTAGGAGGCTGTCCAACACCCTGTTGTCCGTATGCTGGTGTCAAGAAAATGGAACAAGTTTGCGCACACTTGGTTTTGGTAAGATCTTACATAACTCTCTCTCTCTCTCTTTTACTTCTTGTCCGGTCTCTCTTTTCTTCCCTCCTTCTTTTCCTAACTTTTTTCCCCTCTTCTCCTTAACCTGTTTCTTTCCTCTCTTTTTTCTTTTATCCCTTCCCCCATTCATTAAGCCTTTCTGGTTGCAAGTTCTACTCTCCCTCCCTATCATCTTTTCTTCCTCTAACTCCTTCCTTCCTTCTTCCTTCCAACGTTTCCCCTTTCTTTCTCGCACCCTCCCTCCTTGCCTCCACGTTTGCTTGCTTCATCCCTCACGCCCTTTCTTCCTGCATCTTAAATTTTTGTTCATTTGTCTGTCTTTTTCAACATTCTCCGTCTAGTTTTATTGTCGTGGTTATCATGATGTTGATGATGATGATAGTCAGTATTACTATCACACTGAATTGTTATATTTCACTCTTCTTGTTTCAGTATTCAAGCAGCCTTCTACCTATTGTTTCTAACCGTACTGTCCTACGCACTCATTCATGGCTCAACTCAGGACGATCCAAATAAATACAGTGGAAAAGCGAATGGTCTCCGGTTGTTCTGTGAAATTATCACCATTATTTTTATCATGTTTTACTTTTTTGAGGAGGTGAACCAAGCAGAGCGGTAAGATGGCTTAGTTTTCTGCATAATTTTCGTTATACAGTGGAACCTCGATATAACGAAGGGCCAAGGTGCCATATTACGAGGTTTCGTTGTAGCGAGGACTTTGTTATGTAGAGGTTCGTTGTACATGTTGTATCGAGGTTCCACAGGTTGAACCCACTGGCAGTGAAATGAAAGTGAATGAAAGTGAATGAAAGTGAATGAAAGTGGAATAAAAGAACAAGTAGAAACATTGTACAAAGGTTGTACACTCTGAAAGGGGATATTTCTCAATTAGGGATCTTTGGGTAGCTGGATTTCAAGCAATACCATAGTCTCTTGATCAATTTGTTTTTGTTTTGTTGTGAGTATACATGAAAAATTAGTTTTATCAATGGCGTTGATAAAGTAAATTTATGTCGTGCCCAGCAATCCTCGGCGCCTGTGCGTCTGTTGGCTCAGAGATGCTTGACCGTGAAAGAACTGTGTACGAGATTACGCAGCGTCACCTGAAAACCTGCTTGACAACGATGCGAAAACACGACTTATTTATTTATTATTTATTTATTTATTTATTTATTTTCGTCCTCTTCAGGGAGTGGAAAACCTATTTCAAGGATCCCTACAACTATTTTGATTGGCTGGGGCTTTTGTTGACGTTTCTTGTCATTCCTCTACGGTTTGCTGAAGTCCAGTCTCAATGGAGTGTCGCTGGACTCGGTTACCTGTTCAATTTTCTCAGGCTCTTCAAGTTCTCTTGTGTCACCAGGTATTTTATATTTTTACGAATAGCAGCTCGAGTCAAGAGACTCATGCTTCGTCCACACATCATTCCGCTGGAAGAACCCGTACAAACGATTCGCTTACGTCTGTTCACACGAGGAAAAATTAAAATTATACATTAAGTCATAAAAGAAAAGCCGGCTATTGTGTAGTTCAAAAGGGCTACAGCGCTCAGTGTCTTCAGATTTCAAGTGCCGGTGAAAATAACCGAGACAACGAGCGGACTTTCAAGTAGCATCGCATTTGCGTTTATTTATTTTTATAAGCTTTGCAACCGGCGCTTTCAGAACTGAATTCATCTTGCTAATTGCGGCCAAAAAACAGGATCTTGACGTACAACTGCAGGTTAAATCGTACGCAATTTTCATTGTTACAGTTCTGATTTTCCCTCGGAATTGCAGCATTTCTGCTCAGATCCTCGCATTTTATAGAAAGTCGTCTTGACTTCGTGTTCCTGCTCTGTGAATCGGGAATCTGATTCAAAGATTGAATAAGCATTTCTTGACGAAATTTTGCGCTTGTGTTCAAAATATCCTCTCGTATGAAAAGGCAAAACAAATGCAATCTCGGCTCTTCGGTAAAAGCATAGAAAAGAAAAAATTAAGCCCTCGGAGAGATTCGAACTCTCGACCCCTGGTTTACAAGACCAGTGCTCTAACCACTGAGCTACAAAGGCTTGTTGAGTATGTAGGGCCAATTTATTGCTATTTCTTGTTTGCGATTTTTTCAAGATTATTCATTGCAGTTGCATATTTCCAAAAGAGTACCCGATCACCACGGAAATTCTCTGACCAAAGCTGCGAAATTCGACTACTATTTACGTGTAAAGGTGTTATGAAAGAATTAGAAAACTCATAGTTGAAGGAGAATTTAAAATCTTTTAACTTCCCTATTTTGTTGCACATCTTAAATTCCAGGTTAAGTTTTGATCGCGGTTAGACGTAAAAAACGTTTCTGGTTATTGACGTGACGACACGTAGGCCATATTGTTATACCGAAAACATAAAACTGCGACCATATTGGATCAACCCTGGGGGATTACTCGCGTAACCACGATCTTTTGTCTCAGTGAGTTAAGCTATGCTATACCGGATAGCCGTTGGACCTGCACCAAAACCATATCCGATAGAGCTTTTTTCACACTTTTCTGTAACAAAGCTGGACTGCGCCGCGCCGATCTTGAAAGTGAATCGTCACATATCGGATAAGTTACTGTGCCACTCTTTATAGCAGTGTCAGTAGCTGGTTTTTTTTCCTCGTATCAGGCCGGAGTATTTTTCCTGTAGATATAATAAGCCATCCGGTATGGTGTAGACAAGGCAGCCTAACTTAACCGCTCGGCCGATCATGTGCTAGCCTGCGAAAACAGCCGTCTTTCTTGTCTTCTCGCCGATGGGGACGGCTAATCGTGTGCCAAGTAAAAACGCTACATATCAAATGCCACGAGAATGAATGGGTTAGTTTCAATAGAAACTGTGGGACTGTTTGTGAGAGAGTGAAAGAAATGTGGCGGTTTATCAACTGAGTTTATTAGGTCAATTTACCACCATAAAAAGACTTTTGAACTAACTTTTCGCGCGCTTACTCTTCGTCGGAACCATGAGACACTGCCTTTAATCGGACATCTGATTCTGAAAAGTGGATTTAAAAAAAAAAAGGCACTGCCCTTTCTGGCCTCCAAGCAAGTTTTTTTAATGCGCAGTTTTTTCCCATAGAACCACAGGCCTGTACACCAAGACTCTGGCAAGGATAATCTACAGGGACATAACTCGCTTCGGTGTGGTGTTTGTTGTTGTGTTTCTTGGATTTTGCGGTGCCATGTACATGGCACTGAGAGCTACAAATTCGCAAAATGTTTTTAGGTAAGACGGTGTTTAGTAATAAACTAGCCTAGACCACTTCTTTTAACCATTATCAGTTATAGAAGAAGCCTTTAGGGAAAAAAGTAGACTTGCTACAAGTCGACCTCTCCAAACTCTAGAAAATCGAGGGAAGCGAGCCTCAATTAGATCACGCAGCAACCGAGCGAGCGTCAAAGTCGCGAACCAACCAGGAAAAAAAATAAAGGACTTTCAGAAAGTTTACGAAAAAATAGTGCATGCGGGAACTCGCGTGAAGAAGCACAAGAAAGAAATATTTTCTTCCTAAATATTTATCGAAATATTCACTTGTACTTCTCAACGACTTAGATTAAGTTTCTAGTGGAAACCATCGTTTCATCAAGGTGACCACTGTAAGTCCAGTAGCTCCTTGATGATGATGATGATGATAATGATGATGAAAACACTGCCCCTGAATATGTTGCTTGTGTCTATACTTATTGCGTTTGAACCACTCATAGGCTGATTGTGGCACATGACAGAATTTGTTGATTAAGTGAACTCTTCTTTTTATTTTTGGCTTTTTTAAAGTAATTATGCTTGGCTGATGTTGGCTGCCATTAGAGCTCTTGTTGAACAACAGCCAGCTGAGGAAGACTACAGTAAATTCAAGTAAGGTTCTCTTCTATATTCGTTTTTGGGTTTGCTTGACATATTTTCTTGTAGTTATACTTCATGTAGATGATAAATCTTACGAAGGGTTTGGCAACAAGGCCTTTCGTAGATGGTTTTTGTGTAGCAGCTTGCACTTTCATTCACAGTTGGCCGTCGGATTTCGGGTAGTTTTTTGTCGGTTCTTCAGACAGTTGGTCAGGTTACTTGCGATCTCGTTCAAAACACAACGTGTTAGGAAAGGACGACATCTCACAATCCCAGAATTCTTCCCAATAAATTAATGCCTTGTCGCCCGTTCGATATTTTTGACACAGTTTGGTCAAGCTGTATTTAGCCAAACAGTCCCCAATCCTCTCTAATCAATTATCTTGAGGTGCTTAAGTCGATTGTTTTTTACTAATCATGGTTGTCATTTTCTTTTGTATGCCTTGTTAGCTGGCTGGTAATTCTTATTCTTCTCGCCTACATGGCATTGGTAATTGTGGTGCTACTTAATATTCTCATCGCTCAGTTAAGCTATACCTACAGCGAAGCTAAGAAGACTGCTAAACTGCAGTACGCTATCGACGCCATGTTCATTGTTACACGTCTGGAGTACAGCAGACTCGCTAGATGGGTACGCTTCGGTTTATTGCCACTGTTTGTTTAGCATTCGTTTTTTCTTATTACGATATGTGTCTAATCTGTTTATGTAATTACTTGCTTTTTTTAATGCCTGCCACGCAGGATAGGGAAATCGCGGTTGTTAGTGAAATTCACACGCGAGCGAGCCGCGAAAGATTGGCGCGGGAGGAAGCAAATGGTCCTTCTCCCGCCCTCGCGACTCGCTTCGCTGGACTCTTTCGATTCTCAAATGGAGATATTTATACAATGAAAATAAGACCATTTTTTGTCGAAGTTTTGCTTTGAGGTAAAAAAAATATAGGTAAAAAAAATTTAGGTAAAAAAATAATATTAAAAATATATTAAAAAATATAAAATATAATAAATAAATAAATAAATGGCAAGCCCCCGGAGAGATTTGAACTCTTGACCCCTGGTTTACAAGACCAGTGCTCTAACCCCTGAGCTACGGAGGCTTGTAGTATGTATTTGCCAGATTACTACTGCTTCTACTTTTCGATTTGTCAAAGTCTCTGATGGGCTCCTGCATTTGCCTATTTTTCGTGACTCTCTCCCCCCTGTTTATTTAAAACCCGCGTTTAACTGATCACGCTGGTCGGTTGCCAGGGCTCCCCACCTTTTCTACTACTTGATTATCTCAGGCTCCGTGTCTACATTAACTACCAGAAGTTTTGTGGCATATGACGTTGTAAAATGGCCTGATCAATTCAAAACCGCGAGAGAACTCATGCTGAAAATGAACTTTACAGTATGATTTGTTAAAAGTTATTATATACTGAAAAACTACAGGAAAAAAAGTTTTTTCTTCATGAAAATAACAGAAAACTCTTCCCTTTTGTTTCAGAACTTAAGGGTCAAGAATTATTTGCCCGGTGACTGGGTCAGTGAAAAAGACCTTGCAAAAGGTAAGCTTTAAAAGGAATTTGTCACAAGGGGTTTTTATATTTGATCCTTAATGTACATTGTGTGTGGCCAAAGGCCAGTAAACGCGGACGTATTTCCCGGCCTGCAGAAATAAAATCAACTCTCGCCTTGCGGACACCCCGATAGTATGGACAGCGGCCAAATCCCTGGCAAAAATAAATCACGGATGTTTGACTGAAATAAACTTCCGCCATTACGGGCTCTCGCTAATGAGGGCACTAAGTCAAGGTCCCTAAGGTGTCCGCTATAAAGGGAATTGCCTGTACACCTTTTTTGTTTGTTTGTTTGTTTGTTTTTTTTTGCGTTTGCTGGCTAAGGTCACTCGTGCTAACTAAAAGAAATGGCAGCGATTGTGGGGACATGTAAGTAAGTGGTTTTTTTTTCACCGCCGTAAGTCACTTTTTCGAGCTTCCCAGGCAAATGTTCTTTGGACTTTGTCACGTGTGACGGCATACCTTTTCCAGCATTTCTTTGTTTGCTTGTTTTTTGTTGTTGTTGTTTTTTTTTTTTAAGGCTGGGAACACCAAGGGAAATATTACAGGGTTCAAGTCCTCTCATGTAACATTACCAACGTATGAAAAAGTCTTGTTGACATAGCTTCCTTATCCAGCGTCCCTCATAGGTTCTTGCTTTTTCGTAGAACTTCTGGAATACAGTGATGATCGTCACCCATGGGAAAACTTGGAAGTAAAGCTAAATGACATAAGGTGAGCAAGGGTTTGATGCTGTGGTTCCCTCTCTCACCCCTGACCTCAGAGCTCGAAGTTAACTTTTTAGTGCACTTGCAAAGTTTTGCTAGTAAGATATTTTTCCATTAGCAAACTCGTGAGATCACTAGCAAATTCGTTCCCTTTGTTTGGGAGACATGGATATTCTAACTCGCAAACGTTTGCTCGTGGATATTTTTGTTACTCGCAGATTATCAAAATCAATCGCATTTTGTGAGTTTGCGAGCGTTAATTTTCGAGCGCTTGACCTTGTTAGCTTATCAGTTTCTTTATTGGGTGCCCTGTTTGTTTCGGTTCCAGTCCCCCTGAGCAGTTTTTTCTCAAGCGCTCGCTGTTGATCCCGGAGCAAGTTCACAACAGCGTCTGGTGCTCTTTGTTGTGCTCTTGTTAAGTGCACTGAGGCTGTTCTCGCGCTTGTCTTGCAGAAAAATTAACGAATATATCTCATATAATATTTATTTTCATCAGGGAGTTAATGAAGAAAGTGGTCAAAAGAGGAAAAGAGAAGGACCCATTGGAGAGCGTTGATGAAAAACTGACAAATTTAACGTGAGCAGTTTTGTTAGATTTCTTCTCTAGAACCCTTCAAACTTCATTCAAAGGTGTCAATACATCATCTTGCTACATCTATGAACACAAAGCGTCTTAGTGCTTTATCACTTGCAGCAACATCTTAACGGTTGTGCTTATTAGGCCTTCTTCTTCTTCTTGGTCTGAAAAGGAAACTGGAGCTAACCCTCAGTCGAGGCTGTATATGCCTCGTGTCAGATCCTTCCGGAATACGTTTATGGTCTATTGTCGGTTTGGTATGTACTGGATGTGTGCTAAGTCGCTCGTCCCTCGTTAGGCCTTCGCAACACGCCTTAGTAATTCGATTCACCCGACTAACGTAAGACCCTTCTATCGTTCCTTCATTCTTTTCATGTAACTGGAATACTTGTTTATTCACTGCATATTGTTTGTTGTTTTTGTTTTAGGGCCATGTTCGACAAGCTCTCTGCGTGTCCAGAAAAGGCCGAAACTTGATCTGCACTGCGACATGAGATTTTCTTTACAATAATAATTCTGTAATACAATAGCGGCTAGAATGTACGGTTCCAGCAGCTGTCGTTACGCGTCTCTCTCTTGCTCGGAAGCTCCACAGAGCGTTTGGAGATATCCGCTGAATGATATGAGTGCCGGTGCATAAGACGAGAGGATCGAATGAGTGCCTTCAATCATACCATCACTTTACTAACTTCTCCGTTGAATGAAAACCTCGGAGAAGTGAGGTCTTACAATTTTAAGGCCTTCTCTTACTTATCTCCGTGCAGGAAGTGCCACAACACCACAACACGTTATCAGAGTTGTTTTACAATTTCAAAAGATATTTACTTTTTAGGACTCAGATAAATAGTCCGAGTAGTCTAAGGGATGAGTCAAGTTTCTTGGCAGGGGTAAATATTATCAGGTAAAAAAGTCGTTGTTAAAGAAGTCAATGAGAAGTTCTGCATAAAGTATGTAATCAAACAGCCTTCAGTTTTTTTTATTGTAAAAGTGACCGGAGGCCAAATATTATTTTCGCGATACAATATGGTTACATAAAAATAACAACCCAGGGTAAAGTGGAAAGCGAATATAATAAAAATTAGTAAAATCCAACCAGTGGTCTATTATCAATGCTGCGTTCTGATTGGTTGAGCTACCACTAGGCTATATGTTATAGCTCACTAGAAGCGAAAGCGCTGGCTTTTTGGTGGCCAAAAAGGATCAAAGTCTCGCTTTAACCAGCTTAAGTTGTTTTGTCTCGATATTTTTGACCATTCGGGCTCGAGGAATAATTGTTAAATAGTAATCAGCTAAAAAATTTATTTCATCTTCGGACGGACGCCGTGGACGTGATCGTCTTAGAGACCACACGTGGCCAAAGCTCGAAATATGAGAGTCAGCACTGTTGCGTAACCTTCGGAATATACTTAAATGATTTGTATGAGGAAAACTAGACTTTCTCAAAGCCCGTTTCCGGTCTATTGGAATTTAACTATTTCGTGCCTGGGCTACCTGTGAAGAGACCTGCGCAAGTCATAGAAGGTTAGGCCTGGGCAGGTCAAACTTCGAACTTCACGCGCTAATAAGCTAAATCTACTGTTCTGGCTCATTAGCATTGGGTAGTTGACTTTTACCCTGGCCTTGTGGATATCATGACTGAAAAACGGCAGGCGTCCACTTTAGGGAGGTGTCTGGCCGGCTTCACAGTGAAAGTTCGCTGTACCTGGAAGCATAAAGGTCCAAGGGGTATTCCCTTATATAAGCCGTATAGGTATGTGCCGCCTTAGAGGAATGAAAGGGTATGGTTTTTGCGCCGTTTTGGTCTGAAAACAGGTATAGATGTTGCCCATTTTGGTCTGGAATCGGGTATAGTTTACGGAGGAACCACGTTTGTGTATCAATGTATTCGTCGTTTCAATTCCAAATGAATCAGAAAGAAAGTGTAATTCGAAATGGATTTTAAGAAATCTTTTTGTTGCGGTTTTAATCTCAGCAATGATGACGTAATTTCTGGTTTATGTAAACATGTAATGTTGCGTTTTGTGACCACCACCAGGTCTGAAAACCAGTTTGAAAAATGACATTTTTGGTCTGAATTGGGGTCAGGATTTTGAGAACCGGGCTGGACATCCGGGGGGGCGATCTGCATATAAAAGGGGTGGGGATGTTCTTCGGAAATTTTGGATTAAACCAAGGAGACCGATCTGGGCGTGACCCAAGCTCTTTTTGACCCCTAAAAAGAGACCATGTTGAAACACAGACAATACACATATTTTTATATTTTTTCACGTGCAACCCTAAACGAGACCTTTACGGCTAAATATGATGGCGTTTTGCTCAGAACACCCTAAGTGAGACCAAAATCCGAAATTTACACCCCTAAGCGAGACGACGAGCATCCCCACCCCTTTCATATGCGGAGTCCCTCCCCGGGGGCAGGACAACCCCAACAAAAATTCCCAGGAGTACCCCTCCCCATTCCCGAGTCACAAGATGTTTCCTGTCAACACGCATGCATTATCTNATGTATTCGTCGTTTCAATTCCAAATGAATCAGAAAGAAAGTGTAATTCGAAATGGATTTTAAGAAATCTTTTTGTTGCGGTTTTAATCTCAGCAATGATGACGTAATTTCTGGTTTATGTAAACATGTAATGTTGCGTTTTGTGACCACCACCAGGTCTGAAAACCAGTTTGAAAAATGACATTTTTGGTCTAAATTGGGGTCAGGATTTTGAGAACCGGGCTGGACATCCGGGGGGGGCGATCTGCATATAAAAGGGGTGGTGATGTTCTTCGGAAATTTTGGATTAAACCAAGGAGACCGATCTGGGCGTGACCCAAGCTCTTTTTGACCCCTAAAAAGAGACCATGTTGAAACACAGACAATACACATATTTTTATATTTTTTCACGTGCAACCCTAAACGAGACCTTTACGGCTAAATATGATGGCGTTTTGCTCAGAACACCCTAAGTGAGACCAAAATCCGAAATTTACACCCCTAAGCGAGACGACGAGCATCCCCACCCCTTTCATATGCGGAGTCCCTCCCCGGGGGCAGGACAACCCCAACAAAAATTCCCAGGAGTACCCCTCCCCATTCCCGAGTCACAAGATGTTTCCTGTCAACACGCATGCATTATCTGTTTGATATAAAATCAAATATGCCTAAAATATTTGCCATGACATTTGAATCACTTATGCGCAAAAATTTTTCTACAATGGACGTTTGCACCTTTAAAGCACGTGTTAAAATTAACCATACACCATACACATTAAGACGTGACTTGATTTTTATCCATTACATTATTACGAATTAAGAGGATGCCCAGCGTATTAAATGGAGCAAAATCGGCAAAAGCGGACAAAACATTTTATCACAAGAAGAACAGATGTTACCTTTGACCTTAAAATAATTCATTTCCTAGTTGGTCTGTATTTTTTCCGTATTTACCCAGTACGTCTAATATATCACTCCCATTCCCGCAAGTCAGACAATTGCCGTATCAACAGGATATCGTACCGGGTTTGTTATGTAAAGGATAACATTTTTAAAAATTCAGTCAGTAGCGCGCGACTCCTATGGGCTATAGGTCACGTTCTTCATCTCCGTTTGGTTACCCTTGGATCTTGAGATTTACGATGCTTTGCTGTTACCTTACCATAGCATGGTGCTTGCTTAGATTTTCACAAGGTAACTTACTACACTGTCCTAATAATTTGTCCTTTATAAATTTTATTAATTTAGCGCTGTTATCCTTGTAGTTTCTACGGATGAGGTAAAAACGCGTTCGGCTTATAATCACTTAAAACACTGCCAAGCAGTTCACTCCGATCCGGCCCAGAATTAAGAAAACACGTATAGTGTTGATATCTTCAGTCCTTTTATATCTTGCTGTTTGTTTGTCAGTATCAACTAAATGAAAGTTCTAAGTAGAATTTTCTTAATATTCACTATGGCTTGAACAGATGTGTTGTCCCTTGTCCTAGTAATTTTGCTGCATCCTTCCTAATCACGGTTACGCAAATTATTTTTTAAACTAGACAATTGACCTCTTGCAAATATTGTCTGATCTCTTTTTTACTCGAGTCCTTTCCAGCAATACAGGAAGTTTTCTAACATCAACCATGCTGCTGAATTGTCAAGCAGAAACTTCCTTGATCAATGTAATTTTAGACCGTCAGTGATCTTTACTTGTGGTCACGGTGCGGGTCAAAATTAAATATTGCGCAAAATGTACTTATTTTTTGTTTTACTGAAGATTCACATTGATTGATGATCACATTGAATTCTCACGAACTAGCTTACATGCTTCTGGTGAGATAATAAGTTAAGTTGGGTTTCTTTTCCCTTTGGTGTCAAATGGTTGAAACGAAAAAAACATTTTTTGAGTAGGTATGTCGGGGGTGTGCCAGGGGCCGGTCATGTTCAACCAATCAGAGATAAGCTGCAGCGTCATTCGCGTGATAACATCATCTCCTGATTCTCTCCTGAGTTTTGCTCCAGCTTTCGCCCTCTCTTTTGCTCTTTTGACCTGAAAAAACGGGAAAATTAACTTTCCATTCGACTCAAAAATTAAGCTGTAAAGTCAACGCACCATTTTTTTTTAGTTGCTGTTAATAAAATCTAGCGTTACTTTTCTCAGAGCGAGGCTTGTTAGTCGCCCTTTTTGTGTTTGTACATTTTTTTATTATTTTGCAATAGAACAAAATTAAAACTGCAATGTCTGTGGTATCATTCAAGCGTTAAAACAATGGTTTTATTGGCTAGATTTTTTCCCTCTTGATTCATGGGACAGGGGCGCAAAAGCCATTGCACTTATAGTAACCTTCCTCCTTCCACGACAGATCATATTTTGGGTTTTGTGTGGACAGGGTTTCTCATTTTATAACATATCGGTGAAATGATAAAGGGTGACCGGACAATGACATATAAAAATAAAACTATTTAAAGCAAGCCGTTTATTAATTCATTTTCCCATTAACATATCATAGGTTACTTTTGTCTAAATTGTTTATTTAATAATAATGTTCACTTCTATTCTGCTGACAGGGTTCGCACAGTCTTCAACAGTCCTTGAATTTCTGTGCAAGTCCTTGAAAAGTCCTTGAATTTTCTTCATCTTTGAATTTAGTGGCACGGAAAGTGTTTTTTGATGATTTTTTGTTGTCCAAGACAGAATATAAATCATAGCTCAGAGCATTTAAAGGTTATTTACATAAAGTGCTCAATGTTTTATGCAATAACTAGAATTAACTATCAATTTAAGAGAAGTGAACTGAAAAATGTACAGAAGTTGGTGAAGCAAACATTTTTTTTATAAGAAAGGACTGGAAATGTACACTTTTGTACAACCTGTGAAATAATATTTCTAGTAGGTGGTCCTTGAAAATCTAATAGGGTCTTTGAAAAGTCCTTGAAAAATGGTTGCAGTTTTTTGTATGAACCCTGGCTGAGTTCGTACACTTCACATCTGAATTGATAGATAAAAACAGTAACCAATGCAAAAAGGGGATACAATACAGTTTTTGAGACGCATAAAAAAATGAAAAAACTTTTGTTACTGGTCAAGATAGGAGCCTTAACTTGTGGTCTCCATTTAAACACTTACTGAAGAAAGAAGGTACCATTTTAAGCTCACTCACTTCACAAATGTGTCTATAAACTTTTTTGGCAACAACAGCAGTGAGGCTTGAACACAGGCAAGCTTTCTAGGCATGGTACCACATAGCTCCCATTTGTCATTTTGGACATCGTAACACTCAACACTGTCATATTTGCAATAAGTACGATCTTCTCCCCCAAACAGATACAGGTGATTATCAAAACTGACCATAGCACATGCTGCTCGAGGCACAACTGGACTAGACACCAGGCTCCATTGGTCTTGTACAGGGTCAAACATTTCACAGCTTCCCTCTACACTTATGAATTGTGTGTCACTATATCCTCCAGCAATGAAAATTTTTCCACACAAAACAGCTGCACCAGCAAATTGTCGTGCAACATTCATACTTGGTCTGTCAGCCCAATGATTAGTTGATGCATTAAAACATTCAATGCTTTTATGACAAACATTGTTATCACAACCACCAAGGACATAGATAAGGTTTTCCACAACAACAGCACAGTGAGACGCGCGTGAAGTTTTCATTGAGGCAACTTCCTTCCATTCATCAAGTCCGGGATCATATTTGTCGACTCTGTTCAAATGCTTGTCGCCACCTATCACATAAAGGTTTCCATGAAGAGAGGTAACTGAACAATGTTGACGAATTGGTGCTGTTGTTTCAGTTGGAAACCACTTGTTTTGGTTGGGATTATAGGTGCACATTGGGTGAGATGCCTCGCCACCAACTACATACAACTGACCACAACACACTGCAGCCCCATGACGTGTACGAGAGAATGGCATAGAGGGTAGGGATGCCCATTGATTATGGGACAGCAGAAAACAATAGGCATTATTGGACACGTTAGCATCATGCCCCCCAGTAATAATTACAGCCAATTCATTCATTCTTAAGCATGTTCGTGGTGTAAGTCTCGTGCTTAGGAAACTATCTGGAAAGAAAAAAAAATTAATTGCTTCAAATATGATACTTGCACAAGTCCTACTTTTCATGACCAGTTCTTCTTTTGCAATTTCCGCAATTCCACTCTTTGACATCGAGAAAAATCTCAAGCATTTTAGTAACTCAGGAAAGAGTTTCTCCCTTGATGAAACATCATGCTTCACCCACGTGACAACAGCTTCGTAGACTTCTTCTTCCTTCGAAACGATTATATCGTCATGCAACACAAGTTCCTTTATTCGTTCAAAATTGAGAGCTTTAAAATCATCCGCTTCCACGACAGACACGAAATTCTGAAGCTTATAAGCAGCTGCAGCCTCTGTAAGTGATTTGCAACCGTACTGAATAGCAAGCGATTCCATTTCTAGGCAATTTGAGGCATGAATAGTATCCTTTAAGTAATCTGAGACTTTAGCCTTCAAGCTCGGAATGATCAGATAGTCCGCTGTCCTAAGCAGATCTTGAGCGTTACTGGCATTTACCAAAGCTTCACCAGTGTAAATAAAACGAAGAGCTTGGTCCATTGTGGTAGTTTTTATCTCTTGCAATTCCACAACGCTGTCTAGATTTTCTCTAAACCCACTGGTAAAGAGAGATCGGAAGTATGGGCTTGCAGCTGAGAGAACACACCGATGTGCAGCGAAGTCCTGCCCTTCGATTCGAAGTGTTACATCACAAAGAACCTTATCTTTTCTAAGTTCGTTTAACTTGAAAAGTAACTTTTCCTTAAAATCCTGGTTAAATACTAGTTCTTCTCTTACGCTTTCCGCCTTTCTGGTAGGCTCTATCTTTGCCGCCATCTTGGATTTCTTGAACGATGCCCTTTTATGCTAGTCCCAGTCTTCTCTCTTAGACAGTTGTCATTAATTATTTGGGGAGGGGAGGTGCATACAAGAGAGCTTTGGTGCTTATTTTGAAAGGAACTACTGTATTCGGTTTACCACTTTTGTAGTCAATTGTAAGGTCTCCGTGGGGCTGGGAACTCCCGCATATAAACGGGCGGGGATACTTGATGTATCGTGGAGAGTGTTTGAAGATTTGATATCACAGGGTGTTCATGCAGGACAGAATGCCAATATTTTCAAAGTGCCTTATAGTTTTATTACGTTAACTTAAAGAACACATCTCTACAAGGACGTCTTCGCAAAAAGTTTGCGTTTTGACCAAAATTCTAAGTTTTTTGGTCCGCTGATCACGAAATTGGCTCGTATGTGACTTCATAAGACAAATTCGGGAACTAATAATGCTTATCCCTCTCTTAGGGTCGCCAGAGTTGTTTCATCTAACAGTCACACATCTTACTGACATATTTTACCTCTTAACGGCCGTTTCAGTTTGTGAATTGAAGGAATTATTGCCATAACTCCACACTTGCTTACTTCACTTGTATCTTAATTCACCGTGCCTTGATATACGTCATAGTTCAGTTGGTAGTCTACGTCTCAACTTTTTTGTTTCTTAGAGGCTTCCAAAAGAAGACGGCACATAAAATTCTTAAAAATTACATTGTGTTCAAATCGGAATTTTTTGCAAAAGTTCTCGCAGTTATGTGTACTTCAATAATAACATTAAAAAACATTCTTACGTTATGGGCACTTAGGGCACACAGGCATGGCATAAGGCTCTGCTTCAAGGAGTAAAGAAAGCAGATGTAAGATAGAAAGAAATAAGAAAGAATTCAATGAAAACTTCTTCATCAGAATAAAAAAGCTATTATTTAGCTGCCAGTTTTAGAATGGTATCTTTTAGGCGTCATATAAATCTTAAGCCACACCCAGATTAGTATCCTTAAGGGACTTTCATCAGAAAATTGGAGCTCCACACCCTCTTCATGTGAAAGTATTCCCCCCACCCCGCCCTCCAGGTATCAGCTAACTGGCATTTGGTATGCCGAGCTGTATCCATGTAAATCAGCCAATCATGGATTGCAAGTGATAAACAGGAAAAATAAAAGTTATTAACATTCAAAATGCCTGTAGTACGAGACAAAGGTATACAATGAAAGAATTCCAACCACTGTTGAAGGCACTGTTTAATAGTTTCACTGATTTAATGACATACTAGTAAATCAGAAACAATATACTTTACATTAAGATTGAAAATGCCCATTATCTGAGCTACTGGTGTATTCATTCATACTTGTGTCAGTCCCTGCTGGTTTAATCAAATTACAATAATTGCAATTACAGTTTAACTGTTGCATTTATTTTGCCTCTATACTAGTACTAATAAAAACAAGATGGTAATTTTTTAAGCTCAGTGATAAACTTTACTGTTCAACAAAGCATATCTGTTTTCGCAGTGGTACACACTACTATGATGTGCTTTATGCTGCATCTTTCTTTATTGGTATGGCATTATCAAACAGAACATCTAAAATACAAATGGTCTTTAGAAGACAAAAACTATAAACAGTTGGATATAATAAAAAGACAGTAGTAGTACTACTGTGTTTCACTAACATCAGTGAAGCTTAGACACAAGCAAGCTTTCTAGGCATGTATGGTACCATATAGGTCCCATATTTTGCCATTTTGGACATCATCACACTCAACACTGTCAAGTTTGGCCTTGCAACCATCTTCTCCCCTCAAAAGGACGTACAGGTCATTATCAAAACTAACCAGAGTACATGTGGTTCAATGCACAAGTAAGGCTAGCCACCAGGCTCCATTGCCCTTGTAGAGGGCCAAACATTCTACAACTTGCCTGCATTCTCTGTCATTTTATCCTCCAGTAACAAAAATTTTTCCAACAGAAACAAGTGAATCAGCAACTCTTGTGTATGAAATTTACACTTGACCTGTTAGTCCTCATTGACGCAACTATGCATTCATTTGCTATATATGACAAACACTAAAACCACAACCACCAAGGAATATTAGAATAAATTCTGGTCTTCTTTACTTTATTGTATATATTTTTTTGGGAACAGTAACATGGAAGCTTGAAGGCAGGCAAGCTTTTCAGGCATGGTACCAATTAGTTCCCATTTGTCATTTTTGATGTCATAACATTCAACTGTGTCAAGTTTTTGCTCATTAGCTTTATCTTCTCCACCAAACAAATAGAGATAATGGTCAAAACTAACTAGAGCACTTGCAGCTCGAGGCATAAGTGGTCTAGACAGCAGACTCCACTGGCTGACAGTAGGGTCAAACACTTCACAACTTCCCTCTAAAGTTTGGAAGTCCATGTCACCATATCCTCCAACAACAAAAATTTTTCCACAAGAAGTAGCTGCACTGGGGTATTTGCGCTTAGCATTCATGTGCCTTTTGTCAGTCCACTGATTAGTTGATGAATCAAAACACTCCATACTGTCATGGCAAATTACACCATCAGAACCACCAAGAACATAGATAAGATTTCCAACTACAACTGCACAGTGTGCATAACGGCCAATTTTCATTGATGCAACTTCACTCCATTCATGAAGGTGGGGATCAAATTTATCAACTCTTTTCATGTTATCTTTTCCACCTGTCACATACAGCTTTTCATTTAGGGCAGTGACAGAACAACCCATACGCTCCTTTGGCATTGGTACCCTGTTGTCAGAAGTCCAAATGTTCTGTTTTGGATCAAAACAGCACATTGTCGTTGTTGGCTTACCGCCAACTACATACAACTGCCCACAACAAACTGCAGACCCATGGCGTGTACGAGAACCTGGCATAGAGGGTAGGGATGCCCACTGGTTTTTAGACAGTACAAAACAACTAGTTCTGTAAGTTGCACTGCTCTTGTGTCCCCCAGTGAGAATTATGACCGGTTCAGTGGTGTTTAAGCATGTGCGCGTTTTAAGAGACATTCCTTGGAAACTATCTGGAAATAAATAGAAATCAAGTCCATCATGTAAAATGCTTGTACAAGTCCTGCTTTTGATGATCAGTTCTTCCTTTAAAATTTCTCGCAGACTGTACTTTGACATCGAGAACAATCTTAAACATTTAAGCAATTCCGGAAAGACGCTTTCTCTTGACGGAACATCATGTTTCACCCACGAGAGAACTGCTTCATAAACATCTTCCTCCTTGGAAACAACTATCTCGTCGTGTGTTACCATTTCCTTGATTCTTTCGAAATCAAGCCTTTTAAAATCATCCGATTTCACGACAGATACGAAATTTTGAAGCTTAAAAGCAACTGCAGCCTCGTGTAGCGATTCACAACTGAACTCAACTGCAAGCGATTCCAGTGCTAAGCAATTTGAGGCATCAATAGCTTTTTTCAAGTAAGCAGACACTGTCGACTTCAAGCTGGGGATGAGCAAATAGTCTGCTGTCCTAAGCAGATCTTGAGCGTTACTGGCATTTATTAGAGTTTCGCCGGTGTAAATAAAACGAAGAACTTGGTCCATCGTGGTAGTTTTTATCTCTTGCAACTCCACAACACTGTCTAGATTTTCTCTAAACCCACTGGTAAAGAGAGATCGGAAGTATGGGCTTGCAGCTGAGAGAACACACGATGTGCTGCGAAGTCTTTCCCTTCGATTCGAAGCGTTACATCACAAAGAAAGTTGTCTTTTCTAAGTTCGTGTAACTTGAAAAGTAATTTTTCCTTAAAATCCTGGTTAAATACCAGTTCTTCTCTCACGCTTTCCGCCTCTGTTATTGCCGCCATTTTGGATTTCACGAAAGATGCCCTTTTTTGCTAGTCCCAGTCTTCTTAGTCCAGCTGTGCGCTGTGGAGCAGACTACAGCCTTTTCTCTTAGACAGAAGAGAGGGGACCAGGGAAACCCCGATCAGTCGTTTGAGCTGAAATTGAAGAATGTGCATACTGCGCTTGTGAAAATGGATAATATTAGGGGGGGGGAGGGTGGAAAGGGAAGGTGCAAATAAGAGAGCATTGGCGCTTATTTTTAAAAGGAACTATTGTATTCAGTTTTCCACTTTTATAGCCCCGTGGGACTGGGAACTCCCATAGAAATGGGCGGGGATACTTGGCGTCTCGTTTAAGAGTGTTTGAAGATTTTGGTACTTAAAAAGCGTGCTCAGGATGCCAATATTTTCAAAGTGCTTGCAACGTAAATAATTTTATTATATTAACTTAAAGAATACGTTTCTTCAAGAATTTATTTTAAAAAAAATTACGTTTAGACAAAAATTCAAAGTCTATGGTTTTTTTGGTACCCGTTCCACTGATCAAAAAATTGGCTCATGTGTGATATCATGAGGTATAAATTCAGGAACTACAAGAAAGTACAAGACAAAGAACTCCAACTGTACTGTTAAAGACACTGTTTAATACTTTCAATGCTTCTCTGTAAATCAGTAAAATATACCGGTACTTAAGATTGATTCATATTTATGAAAGAAGCTAAGTATTTACAGTTTACTTGTTTATTACTTAGCATTTACATTGCCTCCTCTTGTACTTTAAAAACAAGATGGTAAAATCTAAGCTAAGTGATAAAGTTGAAGAAAAGCTTTTAAATACTGTTCAACAAGGTGTTTCAAATGTGTCTAAATCATTTATGTATTTTTTTGGCAACAATAGCAGTGAAGCTTGAACACAGACAAGCTTTTCTGGCATGGTACCACAATGCTCCCATTTGTTGTTTTTGACATCATAACACTCAACACTGTCATATTTGACCTGAGTACGATCTTCTCCACCAAATAGATACAGGTGATTATCAAAACTGACCATAGCACACGCTGCTCGAGGAACAATTAGACTAGACACCAGGCTCCACTGGTCTTGTACAGGGTCGAACATTTCACAACTTGCCTCTGTAGCTGTGAATGCCTTGTCACTGTACCCTCCAGCAACAAAAATTTTTCCACAGGAAACAGCTGCACAAGCAAACTGTCTTGCAATATTCATACTTGGCCCCTCACTCCAGTGATTAGTTAAGGGATCAAAGCATTCAATGCTGTTATGACAAATGCTTGAGTCCATACCACCAAGGACATAAATAAGGTTTCCCAAAATAATTGCACAGTGTGCACCCCGACCAATCTTCATCGATGAGACTTCTTTCCATTCAGCCAGGATGGGAATATATTTATCAACCCTGTTCCAGTACTGATCACCACCTGTCACGTATAACTCTTCATTAAGAGCAACGACAGAGCAGTGCTGACGGATAGAGGTATTTGCCTCAATAACAGTCCATTTGTTTTGTATTGGATCATAAGAGCAGGCCACTTCTTCTCGCATCCCACCTACAACATATAACTGTCCACAGCATACTGCCGCCCCATGACGAGTACGAGGAAATGGCATCTCAGGGAGTGAAAGCCAATGATTTTTTGATGGCAAGAAACAGTAANACTTTAAAAACAAGATGGTAAAATCTAAGCTAAGTGATAAAGTTGAAGAAAAGCTTTTAAATACTGTTCAACAAGGTGTTTCAAATGTGTCTAAATCATTTATGTATTTTTTTGGCAACAATAGCAGTGAAGCTTGAACACAGACAAGCTTTTCTGGCATGGTACCACAATGCTCCCATTTGTTGTTTTTGACATCATAACACTCAACACTGTCATATTTGACCTGAGTACGATCTTCTCCACCAAATAGATACAGGTGATTATCAAAACTGACCATAGCACACGCTGCTCGAGGAACAATTAGACTAGACACCAGGCTCCACTGGTCTTGTACAGGGTCGAACATTTCACAACTTGCCTCTGTAGCTGTGAATGCCTTGTCACTGTACCCTCCAGCAACAAAAATTTTTCCACAGGAAACAGCTGCACAAGCAAACTGTCTTGCAATATTCATACTTGGCCCCTCACTCCAGTGATTAGTTAAGGGATCAAAGCATTCAATGCTGTTATGACAAATGCTTGAGTCCATACCACCAAGGACATAAATAAGGTTTCCCAAAATAATTGCACAGTGTGCACCCCGACCAATCTTCATCGATGAGACTTCTTTCCATTCAGCCAGGATGGGAATATATTTATCAACCCTGTTCCAGTACTGATCACCACCTGTCACGTATAACTCTTCATTAAGAGCAACGACAGAGCAGTGCTGACGGATAGAGGTATTTGCCTCAATAACAGTCCATTTGTTTTGTATTGGATCATAAGAGCAGGCCACTTCTTCTCGCATCCCACCTACAACATATAACTGTCCACAGCATACTGCCGCCCCATGACGAGTACGAGGAAATGGCATCTCAGCGAGTGAAAGCCAATGATTTTTTGATGGCAAGAAACAGTAAGTGTTCTGGTTGCTTTCCTTCATTGAACGGTGTCCCCCTGTGAGAATTATGGCAGACTCCACAGTGCTTAAACAGGTACGTGGCTTGAGAGACATACCCAAGAAACGATCAGGAGAGAAGAAAAAGTCCAATCCTTCAAGTAAAATACTTAGACAAGTCCTGCTTTTTAGAACCAATTCTTCCTTCAGCATCTGCTGTAAACTGTACTTTGATATTGAGAATAATCTTAGGCATTTTAATAACTGTGAAAGAAAACATTCCCTTGACATAAGATCGTGCTTCACCCACGAAACAATTGCTTCGTATACATCTTCTTCCCTTGCAACAATTATTTCATCACGTGATATCATTTCTTTGATTTTATCAAAGTTCAACGTCTTAAAATCCTCTGATTTAACTACAGAAATAAAGTTTTGTAGTTTAAACTCAGACGCTGCCTGTTTTAACGACTCGCAACCATACTGATCTGCAAATGATTCCAGTGCAAGGCAGTTCGTTGCATCAATGCATTCTTCTAAATATTCCGACACCTTCGTCTTCAAGAGTGGAATAAGAAGGTAGTCTGCTATCTTGACCAAATCATGCGCGTTAATGGCGTTCACCAGTGCCTCACCTGTGTAAATGAACCGAAGGGCTTCGCTTAATACCCCAGGTTTAGTGTCTTGCAACACAACAACGGAGTCTTTGTTTTCCTTAAACCCGCTGGTAAATACAGAACGGAAGTACGGGCTTGCAGCTGAAAGAACACATCGGTGTGCAGAAAAGTTTTCCCCCTCGGTTTGAAGCGTCACATCGCAGAGAGTATTGTCTTTCCTAAGTTCATTTAGCTTATCAAGCAACTCTTCCTGAAAAGCCTTATCGCAAAGAACTTTCTCTCCCGCGTTTTGAACTGCAGTTGCTGCCATCTTACCACGTCCTTCTCGTTCCCAGAGCTTGATCCGCGACGCTGACCAAAAGGATCGAAGATCTAGGAATGGGCCCCATTCCCCCAAGGGGTGTGGGTTCGCCAATGCTCTGCTGCCGCGAGGCAAAGGTTCCATGTCAGCAGAGGCCTCGCTTCACGGTATTCGGTGGGCGGGAATACGTGAAAAGAGGCTTCTGCCAGCAGGGAACGTTTATGGGGGAACCAAAAAAAAATTTGAAAGCATTGTTCCTTTTGAGAAGACTTTGCATAACCTAATCTGCGAGCAGGCTTGTTTTTCTAATATTGCAGTAAATTACAGTAAGGGAACAAGGGTAACAATGAGGGTAGACTTACGAAAATACGTCGTGTTCGAAGGCAAGCGTGACCGCTATGCCACGCCTATAAGTCCTTTAGGGATGAAACAGTTGCCGTGGCAACCGAGTGATATGGTTGTTCAAATGCGCATGTTACTACTGAGGACCAATTTTTGGAATGACCATTCCTTTCAAATAGTTATCAAAATATTAAATCGGGTATGAGTGCATGGCAGCATATAAACCAAATGAATATTGCTGTTAACACGTTTCCTTCTTTTCTTGCAGCAGCCACCGTTTGTTATGGTAAATATGGCTGCTTCTCCGACAATCATCCATTCGACAGTCCCCTAATCGCCTTACCGTCACACCCGGAAACCATCGGCACAAAATTCATTTTATACACAAGGGCAAACGCCCTTAAGAACAAGGAAGTTCTTAGCGTTGACATCAACTCCTCAATTATCAACTCTACATTTGAACCCTCAAGAAAAGTCAAGTTTATTATCCATGGATTTACTCAAAGCGGCCAGAGTGAATGGGTCAAGAAAATGGTCCTTGAATTTCTCAAAAAGGAACCAATGAACGTTATTGTTGTAGACTGGGGACTAGGAGCCAGTGTCTTAAACCTGTACGACATCGCGGCCGGAAATACCCGCCTTGTTGGAGTACAATTGGCTGAATTGATTGACGCGCTAAACCGAACGTTTGGGGTGGCATTGAAGAAGTTTCACATCATTGGACACAGTTTGGGTGCACATACAGCTGGATTCGCGGGTGAAAAACTGAGACAAAGTGGGAAAGTAATAGGACGAATTACAGGTACAGTTTCATAACACTACACTCACTTCTGATTGGTTTGTTCTTGTAAGGTGTTAGCATGTTTTCACCATTATTATGCTGTGCAAGGTGTTGAGGCTGAGGATGAAATCCTAAAGTGTGACCATTTAAATGAAATCTGTTGAGCAGCAATTTCTTGTGGGTCACTGTTTGCTATGCAAGGTGGTTCTGACACTTTTGAGGCTGTGGATCGGATGAAATCCTTAAGTGTGACCATTTAAAAATTTAAAAATGAGACCTACTGGGCAGCATTTTCTTGTGGTACGGTTTATTATGCTGTATTCAAAGTGACAATGTTTTTAAGCTATTTTGGTTAAATTCCTTCAGTGTTAGTATCTTTAGCTGTAATTTTTTATCGTCCTTATGGTTCATTGGCTATTTTTTAAATCAACACACAGGTCTAGATCCAGCCGCCCCAGGATTTGATTTCGATGACGCAGCTATCAGACTTGACCCAAGTGATGCTATGTTTGTTGATGTCATTCATAGTGACGTAAGAGATAGCGCCCTCAGTAAAGCTCTAGGACTAAAGCGGCCTTGTGGTCACGTGGATTTTTATCCTAATGGCGGGAAACACCAGCCTGGATGTGACACATCAGACGTCATAGAAGGTAACAATAGGACGCATGTCTTCTTCGTCCACCCCCCCT
>CALNXI010003724.1:27329-38959 GCA_942486025.1 Porites evermanni
CCCCCCCCCCCCCCCCCCCCCCCCCCCCCCCCCCCGCGACCCCCAACACAACGGAACAGACAAAAACGCATTTGGCTCTGATGAGATTTTTCACCATATCGCGTCAACTTACATCACAATAGTAGGTCGAGGGCTTAAGATGTGAAGACACAAGAATGAAAACAAATAGAATGCAAGGCTTATCAGTTAACTCGTTGTGTATATAGCCATCTTTTTTATACCATTGCTCTAAGAATGACAATTTCATTTGGTCCGAGAACTCGTCGTTCCGAACAAAAAGCCGAGGAATTCTATGCGTACAAAAGCTTAGAATGCTCATGTGCAGTAGAACCGGAAGTTCCGAAGCACCAGCATTCCTGATCATACATAAGGGTGTACATTGAAAGTGTTCGTAACTGCAAGGTTAATTTTGCACAACATAAAAGTTGATTCGTAGCAAGACAAAAATAGTGTAGCCACATTGCTACAGTTCACAAGTATATATTTAAATCCACCCTCCCACGTCAGCCAACTATCCTCTTAAATGAAAATGTAGAATTATAGCTATTTCATATTTGATGTGTTTCCCAGGTGCAGTGGGTTCATTCTTAGACAATGCCCAAGTCTCTTTGTCAGAGATAGTCGCCTGCAATCACATGAAGTCAGTGGCTTATTTCACTGCGTCAATCAGTAACGCGTGCACAATGACGACCTTCCCATGTGGCAGTTGGCGAGATTTCCAGAAAGGAAAATGCTTGTCTTGTGAAGGCGCTTGCCCACAAATGGGATACAACGCTGACCAATATCGTACTAACAAGACCATATTAGCATTTCTGATAACAGACGAAAACGAGCCATTCTGTGGTATGTTGTAACTTATTAAAGAAAAGTAGATCTAATGTAAGCTTGTAGATCTGATATTTAAGAATACAGCCAATCAAAGGGCTATACCATTTCATACTCTGCGGTTTTCCGTGGTCGTCAGCAGTTGAACGTAGGTGGTCTTTACTAAAATGTTATAAGTAGAGCTTGAAAAGTGACATTGCTTTCAGTACCTGTCGGTGATAAAGTTCATCCATTTACTTCATGTGATAAGTAGCTTACGTTACATACTCACCTAAACAAATGCGTGCGTCATTCATGGGATATTTCACGGTATACCACATTTGAAAGCCATAATAGTCCATTTTGCAGTTCAGTTACAGGTGGAAACGAGGCTGGAGTTGACCATGTTTTGATACAACCCTTCCTGCTTTATTATGTAAATCATGTTGTTCTTATGCTAAATAATTTTTTTTAAAGCTAAATTTGCATTAGAAAAGGGAGGAGGTTTATATCAAAACAAGGTCAACCTCAGCCTCGCGTTCACTCAAAGGCTAGGACACTAAGCCCACAACTGTAAAATGGCGTATTGCAGAACTTGTATCTATTGTTGTTCCAAAACAATGAATCGGCGGCCATGTTGGTTTCCTAAACCAATCCTCTGGGAGTTGAACTCTTTTCTTATGTAAACGCCTTCTTTTGTTCCAATAAATGTGCATAGATGCTGGCCACGTGAGTGGAAAAGCTCTATAGCTCTATCCGTGTTATATCGTAGGTAATTTTTCCAGCATCATTCTGAAGACATTTTTCTCTCTGATTGTTTTGCAGTTAACAACTATTTTCGCATCACCTTATTTTTTGAAGACAGAACTAAGCGTTTTATCTTTGACATTTTGGATAACAAAATTAAAATCAAGTTAACGGGAATTAGTGGAACAGTGGAGACAGATGAAGCAAGGTGAGAAAGAGTAATGGTATCAGTCAATGACTGAAACAATAGCCACGCACGCGTGCATTGTGACTGCTATCCTTACAATCTGTTAGTTGTTCTAGTTAAAAAGACATGACTGAGAAAAAAATCACTGCGACGAGAATTGCACATGCAACAGCGCGCGTAACAGTGTTTTTAACTCGTTTTTAAACATTTTGCATGTTGGTCAAAATTCATCTAACATTGTTAGCTGCAAGGCATCATATATAAAACCTTGTTGGCTGGTGTTGGATGTTTTAAGGCTGTTTGAGGCTGTTCAGATGGATTCAACATCATTTAACGATATTGGAACAACATATTTGATGCTTCTAAACTGGCCCTTAGCACAGGCGGGAGCGGATTGGCGCATAAAGAAGCCTTCTTTAGTAGCTATGATCTTAGGTAAGGTATACATGTATACTACGATTCGCTCAGTATGTTTCAACATCTTTTTCAGAGAGGTTGAATTTGGAAAAGAAAGTTTTGTTCTTTCATCGTCTCGTAGCATTGGAAAATTACGCTCCATCGAGGTGCAGTTCCAGGGTACAGGGATGTATTTGAAGAATGTTTTTGTATACTCCAAAGCCGAAGAAAAAAGGTAAGAAAGAAATCTCTCAATGAGCTGCACTCAATGCGACAAAACAGCGGGAAAAGGATCCCTGAAACGAGACCTTAATTTTCCTTTGATTTCTTTCCATCCATCTTCAATTATCTTTAGATCCGTCCTTATTTTGACGCTCCCACTTCTCTTTAAAAAGCAGCAAAAAAAATTGTGGGTGGCGTAAAGGTTACGGACAAAGAAAGCGGAGACAGACCCTGCGCTAGTGCCACCACTGCAATTCTAGCCTGCGAAGCATGACAGTTTTGCTGGGGCGCGCAAACAAGTAAAGGTGCGCGAGGGCGGTGAAAGTGCGAGGAGATTGGGGCGGGAGCAACGAGAAGGCTTTTATTTTCTCGCGGCTTCGCCGCACGTTCGCGCGGGCTTTTGCAGCTTCGCCACTCAGTATTGCAGGCTACTGAAATACAATATTGTCCCAGTGTGGGAGATATATTAGTCAGTACAGCGGAGAAAAGAGGCCAAGACAGAGCCTGGCTATTTGTTTGCAATTTGTGGCAGAAACTAAAGAGAGGCCAGATATTGACTAGCTAATAAATGGTCAAGATAATAATTTCATTGGTTTTCGTTCTGCCCTTCAAGGTACAAAGCATGCTTTCATGAGCACCTTGGGAGTTATCTAGCATATATACAATTCACGTCCTACTCCAGAAACCTAGTGGAGGGAACACACGAATGTTAACTGTATAAGGTGAGTAACACCGCGTGCTAACGCCTAACAGAGAACCTGTAGGTAGATTTTTGTCTCACTTTATTTACCGACTGGTTGTTTATGTTGTGGAAACGTAAATGTTGAAATAAGTACAGGAGGTCCCCATACTTGTTTAAGTACAGGAGCAACTTGTATATACCCAATGATTCCTTAAAATATCATTACGATTACATTCAGGTTTTATTAGTCAATAAGATTCCTTTGAAATATATTTCTACACCGCGGTTTAAGCTGTCAACCACGATTCACTACCCAACAAAATTTTCTTACGTAAATGATTGTAACGTTTAGTTTTTGTGTTCTCTGCAGAAACAAGACCAGGATACAAAAAGATCCAGAAATATGACAACATAGACGGCGAGTAGATAGTTTGCCTTACCACGTGATACGTGGCTACTAAGCTTTATTATGTTACACAATGACAATCGTTGTTGTAATTTTATTTGATTCAATTACTTCTAAAATGTTAAAACTGCAACCAGAAATTAACAATAAAAACATGTAGTACGTGAAACTAACCTTATCCCCCGGGTTTTTTATTTNCCTCTGAATATTTTTCTACACCGCAGTTTAAGCTGTCAACCACGATTCACTGCCCAACAAAATTTTCTTAAATAAATGATTGTAACGTTTAGTCTTTCTGTTCTCTGCAGAAACAAGACCAGGATACAAAAAGATCCAGAAATATGACAACATAGACGGCGAGTAGATAGTTTGCCTTACCACGTGATACGTGGCTACTAAGCTTTATTATGTTACACAATGACAATCGTTGTTGTAATTTTATTTGATTCAATTACTTCTAAAATGTTAAAACTGCAACCAGAAATTAACAATAAAAACATGTAAGACGTGTCATTGAAAACTAACCTTATCCCTCGGGTTTTTTATTCCCCCCCCCCCCCCTTCGCCTTTTTTAACCTCCTCCTCCCCCACTAACTTAGATGGAAAGACGTCCCTCGGAACTATTTTGTTTCAAAGGAGGCTAGAAGAATGATGATTGATTATTTTACAAGACAGTTTTAAATACTTGTTGCTAATACCTTTTACAGTGTAAAAGAGTCATTTCAAAACGCTGAAATAATAAATACCAATTAGTCCCAACGGAGAAGTAAAAACTTCCGATATTATTTTACTTAAAAACAGTACATTTAATACGGTAGACGGATGTTACAGAATCTAGTGGGAAAATAAGAAACTACTCGAATAACTGTACAGACAGATCTAACACCACCACCACCAGACTAGGAAAATGACTAGGGGTTTTGTAACTTCCCCCGCTTTTTGCTGATGCCCGCCAATATTTTTCGATTCATTCTTCCTATGTTACTTGCAACTCCCTATGATCTTTAACGTAACCATCACGCCACTGCTTGTGTGATATTAAACATTTACAGAAGGAAAGCTGTAAATTAAAAAAACGTCCGTATTCAGTCTCCTTTAGTTTAAGCTGGACTAAGTTTCACTCGCTCTTTTCCGCCACTTTTCGGACCACTTTTCGCATCAGGTCCCTGAAAATAAAAAGAAAAACAATTAAAGGGATACAAATGCCAGCTGGTAACAATTTAACAGCTTGCTGACAGCTGCCTGTACGCTTGCGAGGATATGGTTGCCCCGATTTTCTTTTTCAATTCAGTAGTTCTCGCAGAAGCAACGGTTCCAAAACACGATTCTTTCAACTAAAAACCTGAGCTTCTCTACCCCTAGGTAAAGGCTTTTAGGTATTTGTCACATGTTTGACTTCAGTCCTCCCTCACGAACGTCCGAGGCTGAGAGGGAAAAGTGTAACAGTAACCAAAAGCGCATTTCACTGGAACCCTCTCGTTTGTATGCCTACCTGATTAACGTAAGTTTGTCCTCCATTGATTCCCATGGACTTGGCTCATCACTATACTCTAGCATCTCTACACATATAAAAACGAAGCAAAAAAATAAATACCACTCATAATGACGCGAAGTCCCACATACCTACATGCTCCTTCTCAGCGCCCATTTCGTGTTATTACCGCATAAGACGCGCGGGCGCTGAAAAGAGCGGAAAAGAAAGTGAGCGAGGTAAGATGGGTTTCGCTTCTCTTATCCGGCCGGTATGCGAGCCCCCTTTTGTTTTTCGCTTTAATGAATTCGACTGCTTACTGAAATGGCCTCTCATTTTCTAATCATGGCCTCTCACTTCACAAGCAGGATTCCGAGAATTAAAGCAAGTGTTTCTTCTCACTTTATTTCAGTTCTATCCAGTCACAAATTCATTCTATGACTCTCCTTTAAGATTAGTAATAACATACACAGCACTTTTTCATGCTACGCTTTTTCCGAAAGTTCTTATTCCAACTTCATATCGAAATTACACTGGTGCTAAAAAAGACGAAAAATGAGCGATCTGTTAATTTTAACCTACCTTTAGCGAGCATAGTTTCGCTGACTCGATCGCCTTCTTGGTAATATTTGACTCGGAGATTCTACAGCAAAAAGAGGAGGACAGACAACGTAGTCAATTTGTACACTGCCTTTACGACGTTCCTCGGTTCGGGGCAAACGAGATTGGGCAACGCCGCGATACAATAAATTAATACAGAAAAAGAGAAATAAGGATCTTTACAAAAGGTTGCGCGTCGTCATTCACTGGGCGGTTAGTTATGAAAGAGCGCCGGTTAAATTATAAGCCCTTTGTTACCCTCAAGGACGTAGAAACTTACAAATCTAGCAAATCTGCTGTGCTCCAAGCGAGTGATGATGATCATTCTATCGACAGCGTACTGCAGCTTGGCGTTCTTCTTAGCTTCACTGTAAGTGAAACTAAGCTGAGCGATGAGAACATTGAGAAGAATAACAATAACCATGGCCATGTAGGCAAGAAGAATAAGGATTGCCAGCCAGCTGTGAACAAAAAAAAAAAAAGAAAATATAGAAAATATTACAGTGGGTGTTACAATGACACAAAAAAGTCTCTCGAATCTCAAAGCCGTGCACGGTTGTTTCTCTTTTGTGTATTAACATGTTCGTACGAATAAAGTTAAGCTAGATAACGAGCGTANTATTAACATGTTCGTACGAATAAAGTTAAGCTAGATAACGAGCGTATGCTCTAATAAAGCTAGAAAATGAGCGTATACTCTAGTAAAGATAGATAACGAGCGTATACTCTAGTAAAGCTAGATAACGAGCGTATACTCTAGTAAAGCTAGATAACGAGCGTATACTCTAGTAAAGCTAGATAACGAGCGTATACACTCTACATAAAATTCAAAATGTAGTGGAAGGTCGATTCCCTCCTATTGTTTACCTGAACTTAGAATAGTCTTCTTCTGCGGGTTGCTGTTCAACAAGAGCTCTTACAGCGGCCAGCATCAACCAGAAGTAATTCCTTGAAAAAGTAAGAAAAGTAAAATACATGATCAGTGTACCTGCAAACATAAACGTCAAGCCAGAAATGATCTCCATGGCAGAAGGACGTCACGTGCTTCTCAAGATTGTTCACAGTCTCTCCACTTTTTGACGCAAACGGGGACAAACAAAACAAAGCGAGCGTAAGCCCAAAGCACCAGGGAGTGGGGTCAAGGAACGGGCGAGCAAGCAAAAAAATCCAGTCCCCCATCCCTTAGCGCTGAGCTTTGACACTCGCGTCCGTTGACGCCTTTGTCAATTAGAATAGTAGAAAATATAGGACTGTAAAAGGTTAACTGAGTTTCAAGGTAGGATGAGAAGGGTTTCGCCTTACATTACATTTTGAGCATTGCCACTACCCCTGGAGTACTAAGGCATCAAGTCTAACCGATTACCTCAGTAGCAAGTGAGAAGGCCCGATTCTGAAGAATTCCCCGGACAGAATTATCCACTCACTCCAATATAACACCACCAATAGGATGACGGTGTCAAAACTCTTGATCAACGCCTCTATAGCCCCACCAACGGAATTAATGTGCTTCATGTTGTGATTACAATCAGGGTTCTATCTAGCATTTATCGTTTGGGGAAGAAGCTCCGAGTGGCCGAAGGCAACAATCTTCCTAGGAGGGTCCGGGGTGAGCCCCCTCGGAAATTTTTTAAAATGAATATGAGCTGAGATGCAATCTGGTGCATTTTGAGACACAATTTTGAGAAATGTTACAGAAGGTGCAAGGACCTCGTCGCGTTTGGATGATCTTTCCAGTAGAGTTACCTATATACCGTAATAATAACAACATTTTTGGGGGGGAAGCTGGGCATTTTGGGGGGGAAGCTTCTATCCCTCAATTACCCTAGATAGAACCCTGACAATAGAGAAGCATCTTACGTGAACAAATCTTGTTTGTCTGTGGCTTTCAGCGCCATGAACATAGCTCCACAGAATCCAATACAAACGATAAGGAATACCACACTGAAGCGAGTGATGTCTCTGTAAATTATCTTGGCGAGAGTCTTCGTGTAGAGGCCTGTGGTTCTGCCAAAAAAGGAACAGTTTACTACCTTGAGAAAGTAAATCACAGGAATACCACGTTGGCAGATCCTACCCTACTTTCCGTGGCACAAAGCACCAAAAAGTATTGCTACAATATGTATTAGTGCGCGTTTGAATACGCTGTTCCAACAAAATGCATTACCTTGAAACACAGGAGAACTTAAAGAGCCTGAGAAAATTGAACAAGTAGCCGAGTCCAGCGAGACTCCATTGAGACTGGACTTCAGCAAACCGTAGAGGAATGACAAGGAACATCAACACAAGCCCCAGCCAATCAAAATAGTTGTAGGGATCCTTGAAATAAGAGTTCCATTCTCTGGACAAAGTAAACACAAAAGTAAATCAATACTGTTATCAGCTAAGCGTGTCTCCGCCGCGTAGTTTGCCCTAAACAAGGGTCAGGTTAACACTTAATCTTATCACAACAAATGTCTCGTTATTACAGAGGTTACTAGAAGTCATCTTGTCTTACGCACTTTATTATGAAGACCAAAGCTTTAAATCACTTGTCCCTTAGAAAAACGGAAAGGACCGGGAACAATAAGACGTGATAACGGCTTTTTACGTTGCATCCTTCCTACCAAAACTGAAGACAATGTACGGTCGAACCTGCGGTAAGTAGTCACCCTCTGGGCCCAGAAAAAGTGTTCGCTTAAGGGAGGTGTCCTCCCCCGCGCCCCCAACCCCGCGCCCCCCTTAAGGGAGTTTAGAAATTAGTGCTTATAGTGGCCGGGACCATGAACATGTTCGCACTTATGGTGGGTGTCAGCTTGGGGGATACAAATAAAGCCGAAGCTGTGTTTGTAAGCGGTTGGGAACATGAACAAGTGTCGTCCGTTTCAGGGAGGTGTTCACCGCCCATCTGAGGTGTCCGCTTGTTTAAGTTCGACTGTAATTTAATAACCTTTCTATTCAATTTTTTCCTTCCACATCTTAATATAGTTTAATCCTTTCGTCATTTGGAATCGAAAAAGGGGGTACGCTTACAATTTTGAGAACTCACCTTTCCGCTTGATTGACTTCCTCGAAAAAGTAGAACATTAGAAAAATGATGGTGATAATTTCGCAAAACAGTCGAAGACCGTCTGCTTTTCCACTGTATTGAGCTGGATCTTCTCTTGTTGAGCCGTAAATAAGCGCGTAGGACAACACTAGTAGAAACAGTACGTAGAAAGCCGCCTGAACGCTGCAACGGAAAAAAATAGGAAAGTATTACCTTGTTCCAAGCTCAATCTAGCCACCTTAGCCCAATGACTTTAAGAACATGTTGGAAACAGTAAGAAGAAGGGAAGTGTAACCTGAGAAAACAACCGCGTTCGTAAAGCCGCCATTAGTTTCCCCGCGAAATGAGCCCAGAAACGAGCGGAGAAATTCCATACTGATGACGTGTCACTACCCAGATATGAGTAGTGCTTCGGATTGGCTGAAGCAAATTTCCCTCGCGGCACGACCAATCAGAAGCACTGCTCTGATCTGAGTAATGACACGTCATCAGTATGGAATTTTTGCGCTAGTTTCTAAGACGACATTTCGCTGAGAAACGAGTGGTGGCGTCGCAAAATATCGGCTGTTTTCAGGTTTAGGCTAAGGTTAACGCTGAGGAACAGCTTTACGACAACTGACAACAGAATTGTAATGGACTACACGTTTTTTACCATAGGCTATGATAGCTTTTGTCTTTGCTGCTTTGTTATTAGTCAAAACAATGTTGATGAAATGCTGAACACCAGCAAAACTTACCAAAACCACCAATGGCCAAATTTGTTCCATTTCCTCATGACCAACATTCTTACTACAGGGTGTTGAATGGCCTCCTGACGGTACAAAGCAAAAACATCAAAGGTTAACATTCAAATCTTAAACCAAACATTAACACAAGCGTGATGGTCAAAATAAAAGGGGTAAATAGAAGAAAAAAACATTCAGAAAAAAAAACAGCATGGATACGGCAATCGGCAACCTCAATTTGTACTCAGATATGAGCAAGTCCTCGCTTTACTTTTTACATCCCGTTTTTAAATCTACACAAACATGAAAAAAAAACTTTCTTTCCGGTCTCATTCAAAAGAATTATTTTTGAACGGTTTTATATCCTCATTTCTCCTTAATTTGTGAAACTGTTAACTTGAATCCGACCTTTGTCGTTTGCGGTGAACCTGATTCCAAATATTTCTATGATAATAAGAATATTATGACGTTCTTTTGCAAAAAGTTGCTAAAATAAAATTCCGACGCCTTTTTCAAAGATAGATTTCTTTACACCCCCAATAAGATAAAATCAAGTGATTTTCTAGAAAACAACCATAAGGTATGGTGATAACCTGCTATCAGTTACATCATAAGTCCCCATTAGCGAATATATTTCTGAAGTTACACTGTCCTAAAAAAACCATCATTATTTTTCATTTGCCATAGAATGAGCCTTTTGGATCAAAACACTATCCTTTTCACTACGTTTGAAATCGGTGTTACATGAAAATTCACAGTACAGCATGTGCCAACGATTAGTCGCTTGATTCTCCTGCCTTGGCCAATTCTTATCGAATGTAAAGAGAATAAAGGGTCTAAGCACCTCTAAGCGTTTTCAAATAAATTACAACACTTTATTTAGGCAAAGATGACTATAACTAATGACAGTGCTACTAAATAAACACAACAGCTCTATCATAAATTGAGATCATTTACGGGACGAGTACGGGACGGGACACGGGACACGCAGAGTAAAATAAACTACCAAATGAACTTTTTACTTGCTGGAAACGTTTCCTTGACTAAATCCGCCCAGTATATAGTACATTCCTGGACGTGTAAAGACAAAAAAGCCAATTTAAGACCCTCTAAATCAATTAAACTATAATTGAAATTTCACTTCCTCTCGGATGCAAACGATCAAACCTATCAACAATCAATCTCTTTGGTTTCGAAAGTCTACTCTTACTATGCAGTACATTAAATCAATAAGAAAATATATCAACTGCCTCCGTAGCTTAGCGGTAAGAGCGCTGGTCTTTTGAACCAGTGATCGAGGGTGCGAATCCCTCCGGAGGCATGTCGTCATTTTTGATAAATTCGTGTCTTATAATTCATGGAAAATCTACCATTAAATACCAACATACTTGTCACACCGCTTAGATGCTTATCAGCTTTTATTTTCAGCCTGTTTCCAAAATCATTCACTGTGCAGTGTAACAGTCAGGACAGGGAAAGTTTCCACCGCGTCAAGATGCAATCCTGAACGTGTGACCATTCATATGAAAGCTAATGAGTATACTTTCCTGTGGTACTGTTTATTACTGTCAAGAATACACACATTCAAGGTGACTCTTAATTTTAAGTCTGTGGATGAAATCCGAAAATTTGACCATTATAAGGTTAGCCTATTTTTAAAATGGCAAAGAGCACCATGTGTAACCACGTCTTATCATGAAAGCCTCAAGATAAAACCACACCATTACTTTGCCATCTGGAGCTTGGGTGACCTGCGCTGAGAAGTACTTACAGTCCGTACATTAAACTTGTTTAACAATTCAAAATAGATTCAGACAGTGCTGTGAGTTGAAATGCAGCATTTTCCTGATTTATTGCCTCCACGCAACGCATGATTATGAAAAAAATGACAGCGTTAAAAAGTTTTATTTTACATTCTTTGCGCTTACAAATTTCAAATTAAAAATTTAAATAAAAAGCTATGCATACAGAGTTCCTTTCAGTCTTAACATATATCTGTTACATGACTGCTACTATGTTTAAAAATTACAAACCGTCTTTAAAATTCCCTAGATAACGTCTATTTAAATTTTTCTTCTTTTCCCGAGTTGTGTCATTATCTCCAATTCAAGCATTCTATTTACAAATATTGCTCAAAACAAGACTCGTTGAACTTCTGAACATCAAGAGAAGATCCTCTTATCTCAGCTACAGACATCATAATTTTATACATTTCCACATGATTTCTTCCCAATAAAAATACATTAACTTGATCAGTTTCCTCTGATTGAGATGGGTAGTGATTCCTTCACATAGCGACATCCCTTGTTCCTAATCTCGCTCATCTGTCTTTCTTGTTTTGTCTGGACGGAGCTTTTCGTTAATG